>JBBPKI010001007.1:0-15627 GCA_038089155.1 Nevesoporus exiguus
CTGATGGTGATGCTTGCAGTGTACATAGCTCCTAGTTAAACATGACATGGAGTCCTTTGTGTTTGTAAGCTTGTGTTAAGAGCTATTCCGCGCTCGCACTTGGCCGGCATCTCTGGCTCCCTGGCCCGTTTGGATGTGTCACTCGGTGTCCCTGGTTTCGGACGCCCGCGAGTTCTCGTAGCGAAATGTTCTTCGTTGAATAGATAATCCAGGCCCCACGGAATCGAGTTGCCAAGCTGCCGCGTGAAAAGCCATATCGATGGTGATCATGGCGGCGGGCAAACTAGCTGCCATATGCTTCTGGATCTGCGTAATGGCTTCCTTGCGTAGGTAAGTACGGTTGGCCATCTCGTATCGCTGCAGAGTTAACGAATAGCTACCCAGCATTTCCCCCTTGGCTCGACACGATGTCGGCGCCACAGTCGCTTCGACAAGGAAGCACTATAATCGGGAAGAACAGGTATGTCCGGAGGTGTCTTTTGGATACCCTTCACTCACATCACGATCGCAAGGTATCTTTCGGTGTCTGAGCTCCATATCGAGCTCCAATCGCGCCTGGAGTAAGTTATGCTGCGGGATTGGCATATCACGATTTCAAATGACCATTGGCCAGGCGCTCCTCGTGCACCACCCCACTCGGCAGCGTGATTACACGCAGTATCTGGGGTTCTTCAACACGGTGTTCGGTATGTGGCGTGCCATGATGTTTCCTAGACTTCGTATCCATGACGTACGTGCGGCTTGACGCGGTCAGAATCCCAAAGGATCTGCCTCGGCGGAGTGCAGACTTGTTGTTTTGGAGCGTTCGTACAAACGTCCAGGGATCGGGGAGGGGCGCCGGTTTCTCGCCAACCGAGGGATGATTAGGCTTGTCGCTGTCTTCGTCCTGGACAGCTATCTTTACTGGCGAGTGATTGATGCATTCACATTCCCGACGTTCATGACTACCTCAGAGAAAATTACGAAGGAACTCAGTGCAAGTACTTGCCCTCCTTCGCGGGATGCCGGTGAATAGAAACAATGCAAGACACTCGTCTCATCGCCCGCCATGCGTTCACAGAAAGGTCAGTGGGCATCACAGATCCATCGTGGCATTATTCTAGCAAAGAATGCCACCAGACCAGACCCCGCCATTAGCAGTGCCGTAGTGAGTAGCATCGATCTGAACAAGTATCTCGATGCTTGACATCCAACGATGGACAGTTCACTACTAATCCTGACGTGCATCCGAGGTGACAGCACATTGGATGTCGTCGCACTACTTTCTTGGGGGCAGGATGCCCTTACTCCTCCACAGTCGAGTCGGTTGGGCGAGAAAGCGATTCCCGGCCATGCTGCCGTGAGCAGAATGGATGAGCAATTAAAGCACTTGAAAGTCCCGAGCAGGGAGGTTTGGTGGAGACCGGCTGGCGTCTGTGTTTAAGATGATCTTCATGAACGCTGGGACCAGAACGATCATCCAAGTAGAGGAAGACGGGGCGCCTAGGAAGTTGTTCCCGGCAACGGGGGAGGTATCCGCCATTGATCGAACTGCGAAAACGTCCATGTCATGAGCACCGCGCACGTCGCCTTTTATGGTTGTCCTCCTGGGTTCAGATGTAACAAACCCGTGGTCGTGCTAATGTTACGATAGTGTTACCTTTTCATCTGTCCAACACGCGAGGCGTTTCGGCCAAGTTCAATCCCAGACTTGTGGGGCCGACTACTATATGCTTGCACTTGGCTTATGATACAACTAGGTGACTATTGTTTCCTCTCCGCCTACAACAAACCAGCGATCACGAAAGGGTGTGCTAGGAGACATCTGCACGGTGCGCTGCTGACAAGTACTCTGGGACTAAGGTCGACGCATGATGTACCAGAGGAACTTCTCCTGGAACACATTATCGATATTTGAATCCGCATGCTAGTGAAGAAAAGAGACATGATGAGTAGCGATAGACAGATGGCTACGCCCGTTATAACTTATAAGCTGGGTGCTATCGATCGTTGCATCCGTCTGGGGCGAGAAGTCCTCAATGTTTCGGTAGCATTATCAACGGAGTGGCTCGCAGGCAAGCATCAGGCATGGAAGGGCGCAAGCGATGGCAGGGATTCCGTAGGGAAACATTGCAGAGCGGGATAGTAGAACACATCACGTAGCCTAGTATTTGTCGCTGTCCTTTTCCGTGGCGGTCGTCAATACCATTCGTCCTGGGGGGTCGTCGTCTGAATTATAGACCTTATACTTGCAATTTGACTGTGCAAGCTTGTATATTCAGCAACACAAGGGTAAAATACTATGAACCATCCTCAACTACAACAGTTGTCGCGGGGATGGAATGGTGCAGGTACGCCGTCCGACGAGGCGATACCAGTGTTTCCTAGAGACGACAGCGGGTACATGTCATGTTGTCGTTGGAAGATAGGGTTTCTCCACCCCCTCTTGGATTATTTTAAGATTGTGTTTCACAAGTTACTGAAGAAAAATGAAGTGGTGGTAAGCGAAGTCAATGAGTTTAAGAAAAAAACGCCAAAACATACCTTGGCTGAAGGGGCAGTTCGAAAACTCGGCTTCCAGGCCAGCGTGCAAGCCCAACCACCTGTCCAACGTGTTGATGAACTCGGCATGTGACACTTCTGTTCGTGGCGTGCATCGCGCGCTCTTCCAGAATAGATTGAAGGACATGACGATCAGAGCGCGGATTGGGCCATGTAGCTTCTCCGGCCAATTATTCTCCAAACAATGTGTGAAGTCATTGTTCTGAATGATTCTCCTCACGCCATTGGTGCTCGAGATTGCGGAGAATTTTTGCTCAGCTATATCTGCGGCTTCTCCATCGGCCCAACCAGCATATTTTTTGGGCCAATTTCTCATGTGGAGCGGACGGCCAGACCCGATGGACTGAACAAATCCTTCCTCATCCGCCTTGCGCAACTCCGAAATGGAAAGCGGCCCCGCATAGGAGAAAAAGAACAGGAACAGCACGTAGAGGAAGGATTCTACATCGTCGAATTGCGTATGCCTGCCGCCCCAAAGGACGTTGTAAGAAATATATGGAAATGTTCCCTGGCATACTCGTCAGGTAATGTCGACAACGGGTAAGCAGAACACGCATACAGTTCGAAGAGCTCTCATCGGTTTCCCACCATCGTGCCCAAGAGCAGAAGACTCCTCTATGGATAATAGAGATGTCAGGGTTGGAGGCTCGTCTGGTTCGGGTGGTGAAGGTTCCTCGGATTTCTGCAGAATGGCCATGTCGAGGTCGATCAAATATCCTCGCTCGTCTCCGGGACGAAGTCCGAGAACGATATTATTCTCGCTGACGTCCCGGTGCAAGATACCAATCTTCGCAAGATATTCGTGTCCTTGCATATCATCGTATCAGTATACCATGACGACGAAAGGTGGAGCATACCTAAGAGTGCACCACGCAGTCCCCGTACAAAGTCATGCACGCCCCAAAAGTACTTCACTGGCCGCTTCAATTCAGAGACAGAGATCATCAGCACACGGTTCTCTACCCCAAGCTGCTCCATCTGCTCGTCAAGAAAACCTCGGATTCCACCAAGCGTTGTACAAATCTCGCCATTGATTTCTACTTTGTACGTCCTGAATATATGCCTATGTCAATAGAGCGTTCCGGATAGGTATGAACACGTACCTGAGCGGCACGATCAAGTTAGGATGACGTTCCTGGTCTTTCAGGTGTTTCATAACCCCGTCTTGTTCTGCCATCCGGGCAACATCTTGCCACGCCATTCTCAGCGCGAGTAGTTTGTTGTCATCCTCGAGATCCACCACGCAAAATACTGTGGTCCCCCTTCCACGAATCGAACTAGCTGTGAACATAATGCCTAAGCATTCGTGACCATACACAGCGATCGGATAGAATACGAAGCGACCGACTTCCTCGATGTCGCTCTCCTCTATCTTGCATTTCTTCGTTTGTGTCCTCTCGTTGCCTTCATCTCCGATTTCAGAGTAAACCCTCTTTGTAGATGACGACGAAGTGACCCGCCGGTGGAGAGTAGCAGAATCACTGTGGTGGCAATCCGTAGATTGGGCTCGACACTTGAGTTCTGAAAGGCCATTTGGGTCGGTAAAAATTTCCTTCCTAAGTGGCCGTTTGAAGGTCGTTGCCTTCGAGCGCCGAGTGATATTCCGGGCTTTGCACAATTGTTCTTTCCCTACCAGTACCACGTCCGGGTTATGTCCCAAGTCTACCTTGTCGGCTAATGCAAGACCGAGCAGGATCCGGATGAACTCAATGCAACCACGACCGTCGGTCAGCATCAGTTCCAGACGTTCCATCCCGCTACCCTCTCCACGTAAAAATACTGCCTTGTCCTTCGTGATCGTCAACCCGAGCACGTAATAAACCCATGGCTGCGCCCGTTTCAAGCCTCGTGCGTACCGCTGCAGCTGCTCCACGCCTGCAGCAAGGTCCTTGTTCTTCGACTCGCCGACCAGCCGCGATGCTGTAAAGTTGACATACTTCGGATCGACCGTCTTGAGATCCTCCGAGAAAGCTTCAATCGGTAACAACAAGAAGTCTGGCCTCATGTCTTCTCCGTCCGGTTCGTATGATAGAGGTACAGCGTGATGTTTGTCTTTGGGAGCCGCGAACCGGTGACGCAACTTCGGGTTCGCTACTGCGAGCAAGGACTTGGCGACAGCGAATGCACGATCGGTGATGTCGTTTAGAAACTCGACAACATCGTCTTCACGAAGAGGTTCTTCTGGAAATCCGGGCCATCCGAACGAGTATACTTTTGCCTTCTGCTTGCCTTTGCCTTTGCCCTTCGTATTCGTAGACAAGTCTTGTAGTTGTCCCTCGTTGCTCTCGGTATCGATCCGAATGCAATCGTAATGATCGGCATTCTCAAAAGCCTGTTGAATTGCCTTCTGAGCATGATCAGATCTCGCATCCACGAGGGCGTCACGACTACGAGATAGGACCGGCCCTTCGTAAACTTGGACGACCTCGTCTTCGACGAATTTCTGTAGAATATCCCTCGCCAACTTCGTCGATACTATGTGTCCGAAGACATGGTCGCCGAGATCGTGCATCAGGAAACGTGCCGTGGCCAGTTCATGGTTCAGCGCTCCGTCTATCTCAGAGCGAGTATGTGACTGTCCTGGGAGTCGGTTTGCAGCTGTCTTTTTCAGAGGGGATGGGTTGCTCGTTGTCCGGACCGGCACGACAACCTTGCTCTCTTCGATCCGTTTGCAATCGGACATGTTTCGCTGAAACTATAGTAACGTCAAACGGACGGACGAGTAGTGCGCCATGAATACTCAACGTACGAAGAATTTCACAATTCTTGCGTACTTTTCCGTATCTTTTCCTGTATTCGGATCATTGTCAGGCATGGCGAGTGTTATGGTAGCCATTGCACGAGGTGATGGAACGCAGAGGAGTGGTGAGCGTTTTTCGGTGGCGGTTGAAAAATATAGGTCTTACGGTCAGAGAGGCACGCTTAAGTCGTCTCTTATACCAAGCCAGTCCCGTGTGGACGTGTGGAAGTTCGTCGGTACTAATTATTCCCGTGGATAGCCAATACAGTGATGTGGAACTGGTAAACGGAGGTGCCGTCACGACGCGTCCACAACCACATTACCCATTTTGGAAGCTCCACCCATGGAACAGTGAGAGAGTTTGTGGCGAATGTAGAATTGCTACCAATGTACTAAAAAGCCGACGGCTGCGTCCGTGTTGCTAGCTGGCTGTTCTTGTCAGAGCCGTTGCATTTGTTCATTGAAGTCCGCTTTATCTGTGTGGAATTA
The DNA here is from genome assembly GCA_038089155.1 of Nevesoporus exiguus. Taxonomy (NCBI): domain Eukaryota; kingdom Fungi; phylum Basidiomycota; class Agaricomycetes; order Boletales; family Boletaceae; genus Nevesoporus; species Nevesoporus exiguus. Next base: position 5,771 of record JBBPKI010001007.1, read on the forward strand.
ACATGAACCGTCGATACACTCGCCGCAGGGTTGGTTCGGTAATTGGAGACTAGCCATCTCCAGGAATGCTGAGTTGGATCGGACACATCGTGTAGTAGAATCTCTTTCGTTGTGGACATACCCGCGTCACACAAGCTCGGGAAATGGCTTGGACACGGGACAGCACCGTTCGTCCATTGGCATCCCAGTGTAACGACTGGACCGCCACGCTCAGCCGCTAAGCCAAAAGCCAGACGATACTGAGTGGTTACACTCAGTACCGCAGACGATATATATGTTAGATACTGGGATCTAAGTAACCCGAAGTGGTTAAACCTAGCTGGTTGACTGAAGGTTGCCAATACCACTTGCAAGTCAACTGTGCGTCCTGCATGATTGACCAAGTAGTATAGCATTACGAATCATCCTCTCTACGATAGGGCAAGCTGGCCACTGAAACGAAATGGAGTAAGTGGACTATTCGATGAGGCGATGCTAGTATCCCGGGTGTGCGCCTAACACATGACCGTTGGAAGACCACACCCCTTCCACCCCTCCCTGGATTATCTTACGGTCATGTTTCGCATACCGCTGAAGAAAAAGGTAAGCAAAACTAATCACTTCAAGATGGAATAAACCAAAATAGGATATACCTTACTTGAAGGGACAATTCGAATACTCATCCTCTAGACTAGCGTATAAGTTCAACCACTTGTCCAGCGTGCTGACGAACTCGGAGTGTGACACTTCTGTTCGCGATATAGTTGTAACTGCGCGTAGCGCGCTATTCCGAAATAGGTTGAAGGACGCGATGATCAGTTCGCAGATAGGCTCATGCAACTGTTCTGGCCAGTTACTCTGCAGACAACAGTTGAATTCGTCGCTTTCAACAATTCTCGTCCCCGTTGATAGTTAAGATCGCAGAATGTTTTTCAGCGGCTATTCGCGCAGCCTTCCCATCAGCCCATTCTGCGTACTGCGTGGGCCAATTTTTTAAGTGCGATGGACGACCAGACCCGATGGGCTGAGCAAATCCTTCTTCGTCTGCCTTAAGCAACTCTGTAGTGGAAAGCGGCCCCGCATAGGAGAAAAGGAACAGTAACAGCACGTAGAGGAAAGACTCTACATCGTCAAATTGTGTGTGCCTGCCACCGAAGAGGACGTTGTAGGAAATATATGGAAATGTCCCCTGGAACACTGGTAAGGCGAGGGTGATAGTAGATCAGTAGAACGCACGTACGGTTCGGAGGCCTTTCACTGGTTTCTTGCTATCGTGCTGAAAAAAAGTGGAAGGCGCATGTACAGTGCGCCTAGATGTTAGGGTCGGAGGCTGGACGGGTTCGCATGGCGTGGGTTCTTCGGCTTCCTGCAGAATGGCCATGTCCAGATCGATCAGATATCCTCGCTCGTCTTCAGGACGAAGTCCGAGAACGATGTTATTCTCGCTAATGTCCCGGTGCAAGATACCGATCTTTGTAAGATATTCGTGCCCTTGTGTGTCATCGTATCAAATACTATGACGACAGAAGATAAACATACCTAGGAGCGCACCACGTAAACCTCGTACGAAATCATGTATACCCCAGAAGTACTTTACCGGCCGCTTCAACTCGGAGATAGAAATCGTCAAGACACGATTTTCCACGCCCAGTTGTTCCACCTGATCATCAAGAAATCCCCTAATTTCACCGAGAGTTGTGCACATCTCGTCGTTCCTTTTTACCTTGTAGGTCCTGAATACGTGTCGGTAATCTGTTTTGGAAACATAGGAAGGCACACATACTTAAGCGGTACGATCAGGTTGGGGTGAGGTTCCTGGTTCTTCAGGTGTTTAATGACCTCGTCCTGTTCTGCTACCCGTACGACATCTTGCCATGCCATTTTCAGTGCCAGCAGTTTGTTATCGTCTTCCAGGTCTACGACACAAAACACCGTTGTCCCCCTTCCACGAATCGAGCTAGCCGTGAATAGGATGCCCAAGCATTCATGACCATACACAGCGACCGGGTAGAACACGAAGCGATCGACATCTTCGACGACGCTTTTCTCCGTCTTGCACTTCTTCGATTGTGGCCCCTCTACGCCGTCATCTCCGATTTCCGAGTGAGCTCTCTTTGTGGAAGACGACGGAATGAGCCGCAGGTGAGGAGCAATTGAATCACTATAGGGGTGATCCATAGACCTCGCCTTGATCTTTGGGTGGGGAAGAGCTTGCGGGGCAGAGAAAATCACCCTCTCGGGTGGTCGCTTTGATATCGTTGCCTTGAGATGCCGAGTAACATTCCTGGCCCTGCATACTTGCTTTTTCCCTTCGAGCACCACGTCCGGGTTGTGGCCCAAGTCCATCTTGTCCGCTAATGCGAGACCAAGTAGGATCCGGATGAACTCAATGCAACCACGACCGTCACTCAATATCAGCTCCAGACGTTCCGTCCCACTACCCTCTCCACGTAACAATACCGCCTTGTCCTTCGTGATCGTCAGCCCGAGAACGTAATAAACCCATGGCTGCGCTCGCTTCAGGCCTTGTGCGTACCGCTGCAGCTGCTCCACGCCTGCAGCAAGGTCCTTGTTCTTCGCCTCGCCGACCAGCCGCGAGGCCGTAAAGTTGACATACTTCGGATCGACCGTCTTGAAATCCTCTGAGAAAGCTTCAATCGGTAACAACAGAAAGTCGGGTCTCATATCCTCTCCGTCCGGCTCGTATGATAGAGGAACGGCGTGATGTTTATCTTGTGGAGCCGCGAAGCGATGATGCAGCTTCGGATTTGCTACTGCGAGTTCGGGCTTAGCGACAGCAAATGCACGATCGGTGATATCATTGAGAAACTTGACAACCTCGTCTTCACGAAGAGGCTCTTCTGGAAACCAGGGCCATCCAAACGAGTATGTTTTCGCCTTCTGTTTGCCTTTCCCCTTGCCTTTGCCCTTCGTATTCGTAGACGAGTCTTGTGGTTGCCCCTCGTTGCTTTCGGTATCGATCCGAATGCAGTCATACTGATCGGCACTCTCGAAAGCCTGTCGGATGGCTCTGAGCATGATCAGATCCCGCATCCACAAGAGTGCTGCGACTACGAGATAGGGCCGGCCCCTCATAAACTTGGACGACCTTGTCTCCGACGAATTTCTGTAGAATATCCCTTGCCAACTTCGTCGATACTATGTGTCCAAAAATATGGTCGCCGAGATCGTGCACTAGGAACCGTGCCGTGGCCAGTTCATGGTTCAGTGCTCCATCTATCTCCGAACGAGTGTGGGTTTGTCCCGGAAGTCGATTGGCGGCTGTCTTTTTCAGAGGGGATGGATTGCTCATCGTGCAAACTGGCGTGGTTACCTTGCTATCTTCGATACGTCTGCAACCGGCCATGTTCCGCTGAAACTATACCAACGTCAGATGGTCGGACAGGGAGGGCGTTATTTAACTAACGTACGAGGAATTTCACGATCCTCGAGTACTTTTCCGTGTCTATTCCAATGTTTGAGCCACTGGTTGGCATAGCCGACGTTGTAGTAGCCATTGCACAGGTAAAAGAACAAAGATTAGGTAGGGTGAGCGTTTTTCGGTGGCGATGGAAAGAAAACAAGTCTTACAGGTAGAGGGACGCGTCTGGCTCGTGCCTTATACAAAATCGGCTCCGCGTGGATGTGTAGCGACTCGACGGCGCTGATTGTTCTTCGTGGACAGCCAATACAGTGGTGTGGTCCGAAAAGCGACCCCCCGGGTGTCACGTCGGTCCACGAGTGACCATATATGTTACCTGTTTTGGGAGTTCGTCGTACAAGTATTAAGCGGTGAAGGAAAGGATACCTAGGGACTGGACACTCAGGCTCTTGGCTATTAAGACTAATGGTGTTCACCATGCTAACTCCCTGTCATTGCCTGCCCTACTAGTCGCCAGCATTCCCACCCCTTCCCATCCCGCTTTCTTCTCACGGTCACGTGCGGCGACGCGGCCAACTTCTTCGCCATGTTGTTCACAGTGACTGTGCGGCGTTTACGCGGTCATTCGAGTGTCATGTCGTGCTACGCGCAATTTAGAGATCTCAGCACCCATTTTCGCGTCTTCGAAGTCCTTTGACGCTGGAAGAGGAGGCGGGTCGATGGTTCTGTATACGATACTCATCTTGTAGTTGTTCTTTAGCTTCCAGATAGCGGTGCTTGCTTCCTAGTAACAAATGGTCGCACTTGGAAAACACGAAGCCTTTTCGGTGTTTGCAAGCGTTCATTGAGAATTACAGAGGTAAGCTATGCTCGTCGTGCTTGGCCAGCATCTCTGACTCGCCCTGGATTGGGCTTATGTTCCCGCAAACGCGGTCTCATGGTCTGTTTGGGTGTCTTGCTCGATGTCTTTATGGGCTATGCAAGCTCTCGCAGAGAAATGTTCCATGTCGAACAAACAGTACAAGCTCCGTGGAATTGAGTCGCATGACTCGTACCGGTCGCTGTGCGAAGATGTCATACGGTATCGGAATCATGGCGACAGGTAACTATCTACCACATGATTCGCATGAGGTGGCGACGCAGTTCTATAGGGAGATGTTCAAGCAGCCGGTTATCGACTTTCAGCACGCGGCAGAGGCTCTGAATGCTATGGTGATTGGATCGGCGGAGAAGGTGCCATTAGAGAAGCAGATCGTTTTTGTTCATATCAGGATTTGAGGTTCTAAGCGCTGGTGAAGGTTGTCTTTCGTCTGGTAGGCAGGTTCGGATGTTTGTGTATAATGCTTTCGACATACTTCTACTAGAACTAGTGCTAATAGTAATGGTCTAGACTTCCTGTCACTGCCTGCCCTAGTGCGGCGTTCCCGCGCCCTTCCTATACGAAGCCAAACGGACTCATGCAGCGACACGGCCAACCTTTTCCCCATGTTGCTCATGGCTGCGCAGCGTTGACACGGCCGTTCGAGTGTAAGGCCGTGTTACGGGCAGTTCGAACGTCTCAGCACCCATTATTGCGTCTTCGAGGGTCGTTTGGGCACAGGAAGAGGGGACGGGTCGGTGGTTCACATTCGTCTCTTGATCATTCTTTGGTTTTCTGATAGCGATGCTTGCAGTGTACTTAGACCCTAATTAAACATGACATGGAGCCCTTTGCGTTTGCAAGCTTGTGTTGAGAGCTATTGATGTAACCCGCGCTCGCGCTTGGCCAGCATCTCTGGCTCGCTGGCCCGTTTGGGTGTGTCACTCGGTGTCAATGGTTTCTAACTCCCCCAAGCTCTCGTGGCGAAATGTTGCACGTTGAGCAGATAATCCAGGCCCCATGGAATCGAGTCGCACGACTTATACAAACCGCCGCATGAAAAGCCATATCGATGGTGATCATGGCGGCGGGCAAACTAACTGACATATGCTTCTGGATCTGCGTAATGGCTTCCTTGCGTAGGTGAGTGCGGTTGGCAGTCTCGTATCGTTGCAGAGTTAACGAATAGATACCTAGTATTTCCTCCCTGGCTCGACACGATCACAGTCGCTTCGACAAGCAGGCGCTATAATTGGGAAGGACAGGTATGTTCTGAAGTGTCTTTTGGATGCCCTTCACTCACATCACAATCGCAAGGTATCTTTCGGTGTCTTCGCTCCATATCAAGCCCCAATCGCGCCTGGACTAAGTTATGCTGTGGGATTGGCATATGACGATTTCAAATGACCAGTGGCCAGGCGCTTCTCGTGCTTGACAGCGTGATTACACACGGCATCTGGGGTTCTTCAACACAGTGTTCGGTATGCGGCGCGCCATGATGTTTCCTAGACTTCGTATCCATGACGTACGTGCAGCTCGACGCGCTCAGAATCCCAAAGGATTCGCCTCGGCAGAGTGCAGACTTTTTTTTTTTGGAGCGTTCGTACAAACGTCCAGAGATCGGGGAGGGGCGCTGGTTTCTCGCCAACCAAGAGATAATCAGGCTTGTCGCTATCTTCGTCCTGGACAGCTATCTTTACTGGCGAGTGATCGATGCATTCACATTCCCGACGTTCATGACTACCTCAGGGAAAATGACGAAGGAGCTTGGTGCAAGTACTCGCCCTCCTTCGCGGGATGCCGACGAATAGAAACAACACAAGACGCTCGTCTCACCACCCGCCAGGCGTACACAGAAAAGTCAGTGTGCATCACAAGCTCATCGCGGCATTGTTCTAGCAAAGATCGTCGCCAGACCAGATCTCGCCATCAGCAGTGCCGTAGTGAGTAGCATCGATCTGACCAAGTATCTCGATGCTTGACATCCAACGATGGACAGTTTACTACTGATCCTGGACGTGCATCCGAGGTGACAGCACATTGGATGTCATCGTACTACTTTCTTTGGGACAGGATGCCCCTACTTCTCCACTGTCGAGTCACTTGGCCGAGAAAGCGATTCCCAGCCATGGTGCCGTGAGCAGAATGGATGAGCAATAAAAGGACATTAAAGTCTAGAGCATGGAGGTTTGGTGAAGACCTGCTGGCGTGTCCGTTTAAGATGATCTTCATGAAGGCTGGGACCAGAACGATCAGCCAAGCAGAGGAAGATGGGGCGCCTAGGAAGTTGTTCCTGGCAATGGGGGGAGGTATCCGCCATTGATCGAACTGCGAAAACGTCCATGTAATGAGCACCGCGCACGTCGCCCTTCGCGATTGTCCTCCTAGGTTCATATGTGACAAACCCGTGGTCGTGCCAATGTTACGATAGTGTTGCCTTTTCATCTGTTCGACATGCGAGGTCCTCGAGGCGTTGGTAGCATCTGCGGGAGTCACTGGTATAGTTCGTTCGGCCAAGTTCAATCTCAGACTAGGTGTTTTTCTTGGGGGTTGATTATACGCTTGCACTTGGCTTATGATACAAATAGGTAATTATGGTTTCCTCTCCATCTACAACGAACCAGCGATCATGAAAGGGCGTGCTAGGAGACACTGCACGGTCCGCTGCTGACAAGTACTCTAGGACCAAGGTCGATGCATGGTGTATCAGGGGAACCTCCCCTGGAACACGTCATGGAGATTTGAATCCGCATGCTAGTGAAGAAAGGGGACATAATGAGGCAACACAGATCCGAGAAGGAAAAGCTTAAACATACTCGGCTCGAAGGGACAGTTCGAAAACTCGTCTTCCAGACCAGTGTACAAGGCCAACCACTTGTCCAGCTTGCTGATGAACTGGGCATGTGACACTTCCGTTCTTGATACCGTTGCAGCCGTAGCTAGCGCGCTTTGGAAGAACAGATCGAAAGAATCGGCGATCAGTACGCAAATCGGACGATGCAACTGCTGTGGCCAGTTTATCGCCAGACATTGCGTGAATTCAGAGCTCCGAGTGATACCGGGACGCATGATAGTCCCAAGCTTATCTCTGCCAATGCTTTCCGGTGGACCATCAGCCCATACAGCATACCGCGCAGGCCAATTTCTCGTGTGGGACGGACGACCGGACCCAATGGACTGAATAAATCCTTCCTCATCTGCCTTGCGTAGTTCCGAAGTGGAAAGTGGCCCTGCGTAGGAGAAAAAGAACAGCAGAAGCACATAGAAGAAAGACTCTACATCGTCGAATTGCGTATGTCTGCCACCAAAGAGAACGTTGTAAGAAATATAAGGAAACGTTCCCTGGAGTGCTAGTGAGACAACGGCGACAGCGGATAGACACAGCACGCGTACAGTTCGAAGGCCTTTCGTGAGTTTCCTGCTATCATGCTCCAGAAGGGTAGGAGAGTCTTGTACGGAACCTGCAGACATTGGAGATTGCGATTGGACGGGTCCGAGTGGGGTGGGTTCTTCAGCTTTCTGCAGAATGGCCATGTCCAAGTCAATCAAGTATCCTCGCTCGTCCTCAGGACGAAGCCCGAGAACAATGTTATTCTCACTGATATCCCGGTGCAAGATACCAATCTTTGTAAGATATTCATGTCCTTGCATATCATCGTATCAATATGCCATGACAACAAAAGATACAAACATACCTAACAGTGCACCACGCAATCCCCGTACAAAATCATGCACGCCCCAGAAGTACTTCACTGGCCGCTTCAATTCAGAGACAGAGATCGTTAGCACACGGTTCTCTACCCCAAGCTGCTCCATCTGGTCGTCAAGAAAACCTCTGATTCCACCGAGCGTTGTACAAATCTCGCCATTTACTTCTACCTTGTATGTCCTGAATATATGTCAGCAGAGCTTTCCAGATAGATACGAACGTGTACTTGAGCGGTACGATCAAGTTAGGATGACGTTCCTGGTCTTTCAGGTGTTTCATGACCCCGTCTTGTTCTGCCATCCGGGCAACATCTTGCCACGCCATTCTCAGCGCGAGTAGTTTGTTGTCATCCTCGAGATCCACCACGCAAAATACTGTGGTCCCCCTTCCACGAATTGAACTAGCCGTGAACATAATGCCTAAGCATTCGTGACCATACACAGCGATCGGATAGAATACAAAGCGACCGACTTCCTCGACGTCGCTTTCCTCTATCTTGCATTTCTTCGTTTGTGTCCCCTCGTTGCCTTCATCTCCGATTTCAGAGTGAACCCTCTTTGCAGATGACGACGAAGCGACCCGTCGGCGGAGAGTGGCAGAATCACTGTGGTGGCGATCCGTAGATTGGGCTCGACATTTGAGTTCCGAAAGGGCATTTGAGTCAGTGAAAATTTCCTTCCGAAGTGGCCATTTGAAAGTCGTCGCCTTCGAGCGCCGAGTGATATTCCGGGCTTTGCACAGTTGTTCTTTCCCTACCAGTACCACGTCCGGGTTATGTCCCAAGTCTACCTTGTCGGCTAATCCAAGACCGAGCAGGATCCGGATGAACTCAATGCAACCACGACCGTCAGTCAGCATCAACTCCAGACGTTCCATCCCGCTACCCTCTCCACGTAACAATACCGCCTTGTCCTTCGTAATCGTCAACCCAAGAACGTAATAAACCCATGGCTGCGCTCGCTTCAAGCCTCGTGCGTACCGCTGCAGCTGCTCCACGCCTGCAGCAAGGTCCTTGTTCTTCGACTCGCCGACCAGACGTGAGGCCGTAAAGTTGACATACTTCGGATCGACCGTCTTGAGATCCTCCGAGAAAGCTTCGATTGGTAACAGCAGGAAGTCTGGCCTCATGTCTTCTCCGTCCGGCTCGTATGATAGAGGTACAGCGTGATGTTTGTCTTTTGGAGCCGCGAACCGGTGATGCAGCTTCGGATTCGCTACTGCGAGTTCAGGCTTGGCGACAGCGAATGCACGATCGGTGATGTCGTTTAGGAACTCGACAACCTTGTCTTCACGAAGAGGCTCTTCTGGAAACCCGGGCCATGCGAACGAGTACACTTTTTCCTTCTGTTTGCCTTTGCCTTTGCCTTTCGTATTCGTAGACGAGTCTTGTGGTTGCCCCTTATTGCTTTCAGTATCGATTCGAATGCAGTCGTAGTAATCGGCACTCTCGAAAGCTTGTTGTATGGCCCTCTGGGCATGATCAGATCTCGCTTCCATAAGCGTGCTGCGACTACGAGATAGGGCCGGCCCTTCGAAAACTTGGACGACCTCGTCTTCGACGAATTTCTGTAGAATATCCCTCGCCAACTTCGTCGATACTATGTGTCCAAAAACATGATCTCCGAGATCGTGCATCAGGAAACGTGCCGTGGCCAGTTCATGGTTCAGCGCCCCGTCTATCTCAGAGCGAGTATGTGTCTGTCCTGGGAGTCGATTTGCAGCTGTCTTCTTCAGAGGGGATGGGTTGCTCGTCGTCCGGACCGGCACGACAACCTTGCTTTCTTCGATTCGTTTGCAATCAGACATGTTTCGCTGAAACTATAGTAACGTCAAACGGACGGACGAGTAGTGCGCCATGAATACTCAACGTACGAAGAATTTCACAATTCTTGCGTACTTTTCCGTATCTTTTCCTGTATTCGGATCAT
>JBBPKI010001008.1:0-15618 GCA_038089155.1 Nevesoporus exiguus
CTGTGCTTGCTTGGAACCTTCTGGATGTTATCTGCTTTTGTAATTCCCTTGTTCTTTCATCTCTTCTCCATCCCTTGTTAGACCCTTAATCATTCCTCACTTGTTCCCCTGATATTTGTTAAATCATCCCAGACTCTTCAGACTCAAGTTCAATTGGAGGTCCAGAGGTGTTGAGGGGTAGTCAACGAAGTTTGTCTCAGAGTTGGACTGAAGTCCGGAGTGGAGGTGTCAGAGCAGAGTTGCATGGAAAGGACGTCAGCACAGGACTTATGTGTCGCACTCTTGAACAGGTCCGTGTCCTCGTATTTTGGAGGAGTAGAGTTCTGACAGGAGGAGGGGATCATGACAAGAATTAGGAGAGTGGGGATTAAGTTGATATTTGTGCTAAGGGATACACAACAGAGGTACAGAGGTTATATACTAAGAGGTCAACAGGGACATCAAAGTCAGGGAACAGATGAAACAGAATCAAGGGTCCCATAAGGGATGGAGAAGGGACGAAGGAAGCGATGGGAAGTACAAACAAGAATGTATGAAATGATATCCAGGTCTGAAGTATAGCCAAGTCCCTGTGCAAGCACAGCCTTGGTCCAGAGTGGAGGAGCAGAGCTCTGAGCGTGGAGGAAGCAGAGGTGGACTGAGGGTGGCAGAGATGGCTGGAGATGGCCGGAGATGAGGCTGGAGGAGGCAGAGACGGATGGAATGTCATGGATATGACAATATTCTGATGTCCCCCTTGTGATCAAAACTATTTTATATCCTCTTATGTACCTTTGGCCCTTAGTCTCCCAGTATTTAACTCCTGTAACTCCTATATGTACTCCTCAGTATGAATATCAACAAAAGTCACTCTCCCCTCATTTTGCAACCACTTCATCTTCTCCCTGTCAGACTCCTGTTCCTCCAAAATATGAGGACACAGACCTGCTTAGAGGTGTGACACATAAATCCTGCACCAACATCCTCCTGAGTACCTCTGCTGCAACTCCTCTGTTCAGACCTCTGGTCCAACTTCTACACTAACAGCTTTGTTAACCCCTAGATCTCCACAACTCTGGCTGGACTTTAGCAACTCCCCCCATCTGTACCACTGTATTTCTCTGAATGCAAGGCACCATCAATTGTGCTCATCAGCACACCCACCTTCACACTTGCCTGTCATCTCCAGGGCTCAGTGCAGTTTTCACTTTCACTCTGCCCTCAGGAGACTGACCTTTGCTCCACCTCCACTGACCCTGAATCTGTTGATCTCTCCAGAGTGCCATGACTTTGCATATGTGTTCAGTAAGAGCAAGGCCTCCAAACTTACTCTACATCACAAATTTGATCTGAAGATCAACTTGGAAGAAGATACATCTCTGCCAATTGGCACTACCTACTCCCTCTCCCCATCCAAACTTGAGTCCCTTCATAAGTTCCTTGACAAACATCTCTCCATGGGCATTATCTGCCCTTTCTCCTCCACTCACACTGCTCCAGTGCTCTTTGTCCACAAAAAGGACAGGTCACTCCACCTTCGCATGGACTTCCATGGCCTCAACAAGATCATGAAGAAAGACTGTTACCTGCTTTCCTGAATCTCCAACCTCCTAGATGCTCCAAGCTGCATGAAGGTATATACAAAGCTTGATCTCTGGCATGCATATCATTTTGTCTGCATTTCTACCAGAGATGAGTGGAAAACTTCCTTCTGGATGCACTATGGATCTTATGAGTGGCTTGTCATGCCATTCAGGCTTACCAATGCCCCTGCAGCATTCCAATGGTTCATCAACTCCATCTTTGCAGATCTCCTTGACATTTACATCATTGTCTACCTTGATGATATCCTCATTTTCTCTGAGGACCATGCCAAGCACAAAGAGCATGTCTGGGAAGTACTCTGCTGGCTCTGAAAACATGGACTTTATGCCAAGCCCAAAAAATGTGATTTTCTACTGACTCCACTGAATACCTCAGATATAGGCTCTCTTTATTCAGACTCTCCATCCCCCCCAAAAAGGTGAAGGCCATCACCAATTGGCCTGAACCATGGAAGGTCTGGGATGTTCAGTCCTTCCTTGGATTTGCAAATTTTTACAGATGCTTCATCACTAACTACTCTGCACTCATTGTTCTGCTCACCTGCCTGACCCACAAAGGCACTCTGTGGAACCTTGACAAAGCATGCTGCTCTACTTTCCAGTACCTCAAGGACACTTTCATGTCTGCTCCTGTTATGATTTCTCCTTATCTTATCTTATCAAGTCACATGACCACCATCATGTGACCATGGGACATGTCACCTGACCAAGTCTAGGTCAAACCCTTTCACTTCATTTCACACTTGCTCTAGACCTTTATCTAACATGCTTGTTTAATCTCCATTAGTCTAGACCTATGACATCACTAATGACATAGTAGCTTAGTCACTTATCTCTGACCTGCCCTAAACCTGTAAGTAGTATATAAACCAAATGTCATCAACAACTGGACTTCAGTCAAGTCCTGGTTGATTACCCTCATCCTCTTGATTCTCACAGCAAGCCTATTAGTGTGGTGACTGAAGCCTTAAGTGGATTAGGTTGCTAACAGCTCCAATCCTTACCCACTGGGCCCCTGACACCCCACTCATTGTCAAGACTGATGCCTCTGACTATGCCATTGCTGGCATCCTGTTATGATTTTCTCCTTACGTCCTGGTCTCCTTCTTATCGCTGAATGTATTCCCTTCATGTATCCACATCCGCATACCAAATACTTATGATTTCTTGTTACTTTCTCCCTTGATGAGTTCAACTACTCTTTCACTATCTCTATTCTTATCTAGTTGCCCCCTTTTGGACTCTATCTCCTAACAGCATTCTCTCGCATGCTATTGTAATCCATATATAGCCACCCACAGTTGTTCTTTTGCCTTCTCCTCTCTTCTATCTCTTTTTATACCTGCCCTTATCTTGGTCTGTGTGCATCTCCTTGGACTATATAAGTAGCTAGTTACTTTGCTTGTAAACCCCAAGCTAGACCTGTGCAATTCCACCTCCTCTTATCTGGACTTGCTCCTGCCTGAACAGTTGCCTCAACTGTTCTACTTTGCCTTTCCATTCCTTGTGAGATGTTGTGCCTCTTCGTGAGTGCCTCCTCACAAAGAACCTTTGTTGTTAGCAGTCCAGAGGAATGTGCTCCATAACACTTCCTATCCATCCAGTATCCAGATGGTGAAATCCATCCTATAGAATACTACTCCTGCACCCTGTCTGCTCCAAAACTCAATTATAATATCCATGACAAGGAGTTGTTGGCCACCCATAAGTCCTTCCAGACACTACCTTGAGGGCTCCAGAACTCCAATTGATATCATGATGGACCATAAGAACATATTTTTCCACCACAAAACTCCTAATTCAGCAACAAGCCTGGTGGTTGGAGTTCCTTTCCTAGTTCAACATGGTCATCTGCTTCCACTCCAGATGCTTGGGTGTGAAGCCTGATTCCCTTACTAGACACTGGGACATCTATCCAAAAGAGAGGGATAGTGACTATGCTCAGGTTAACCCTCAGAACTTCTGCCCTATCTTCACTTAGGAGCAACTTGTGTCATCCCTTAGGGCAACCTATCTTGTAACTCCAGTTCTCCAGGCCAATACATTGTTCAATTTGGAGTCCCTCCACAAAGACATCCTGTCTGCTCTCCCCTCCAATCCCATTGCCACCATTCACATGGCCAACTCTGAACCCTCTGACTCCCATTGGTCCATCAACTCCAAAGGCTTCCTACACCTTGATGGTTGTATCTACATCCTAGATGCTGATGACCTACACCTCCAAGTCCTCTGTTACAAACATGACCATCTGCTCTCCAGTCACTTTGGACAAAACTGGACTTTAGAGCTTATCCACTGCAAATACACCTGGCCAGGCATCTGGACATTCATCAAGGAATATGTCTCATTCTGTACTGCCTGCACTCATACCAAGGTGCCCAGACATAAGCCCTATGAGCTCTTGAAACAACTCCCCATCCCTGAGAAGCCATGGAATTCCATTTCCATGGACTTCGTAGAACAACTCCCTATGTTCTCTGGACACACTGCCATCTTAGTTGTTGTGGACAGACTTTCCAAACAATGCATATTCATCCCAACAGATGATAAGGTGACATCTCCAGAGTTAGCTAAACTCTTTCTACTCCATGTGTTCTCCAAACATGGAGTTCCCTTGCATATCACCTCCAATCAAGGCTTGGAGTTTGTCTCCCATTTCTTCCACTCACTCAGCAAAGTTTTAAATATCTGACTCCACTTCACCTCCAGATATCATCCAGAGGGTGACAGACAAACAAAACAGATGAATCAGACTCTTGAACAGTACTTCTGAATATATTGTAACTACCAGCAAGATAACTGATCTGAACTCCTGCCCCTTGCAGAGTTTGTGTACAATAATGCCCCTAATGCTACTACAGGAGTCTCCCCATTCTTCACCAACAAAGGATATCACCCCAACATCTCCATTCACTGTTATATCCATCCATCCACCCCCCTATGGTGCCTACTCTGGCATACTCCGGCATACTCTGGCCCCTCTGTTCATCATCCTCAGTCACCTACCCCTTGGAGCTTCTATCCTCATAACCCAACTCTGGTGCCTCCAGTCTCAACTCCACCACAACTCCAGTTGGTTTTCCTTCACCCTTGTAGTTTTCTTATTCAGACTCTTTCATAACTCATCCTTTATGACATTGTTATATATCCCAACCCTGTACTCATTCCTATGTTTCACTTATCCCTTGATTTCTGTGATTCCTTATCCTTGAACTCCTCCATTTCACACCTTGCATTGATCCTAGAATTAGTCACCTTTCTCCTCAGTATATAAGTCTCTGTACTCTGCTTTATATGTCCTCAGTATAAATATCACATAAGTCTTCTCCTACTCTTGTCTGATCTCTCTCACCTCACCTTCCTCTCTCTCTCCCTCTCTGGAACTTCTGCCCCTACATCCTCTGAAATCTGAGGACCAGACTTAGACAAGGGCACAACATACAAGTCCTATGCCAAGTCCTCTTAAGTTCCCCTCCATCTCTGTTACTCCACCCAGACTCTGGTTCACATCTGCTGCTTACCTCCACTTCCCCTCTCAGCCCTTTGGACCTCTGGTCAGACTTGACCCAGAGGACTCAGACTTAACAGTATATTTGTACTAAATACTTGTCTAGGTCCTGACTACATTACTATGTCTACTCACTTATGTACCTTCCAACATGGGCATGCACTGTGAACTGCCTTTGGCAGTTCTTGCACCATCCCTGGTGAGTTTGTCAGCCTGACCAGCAGGCCTGGTGACTCTGCCTCTGGATATCGCCCCAATCGAACCCTTTTGTCCCCTTTGATGCCACTACCAGCAGAGTTGGACTTGCTCACAGGACCCTGCTTTAGGGAACTACAGGATAACAAAGATGAAGCAGCATATGGCGGATCCAGTGGTCCTCCACCTCCAGAGCCAGGGAATGACGGCAGAGATGACAGCAACTCCTCTGACTCTGACAACCCCAATGACCCTTGAGGTCAAGGACAAGGTAATGCCTTCAATGCTGCAAATGACATCCCACTTGCCTTTGAACCATTTGCTCAGCTTGCTGAAGTGATCCTGGATATGACTAGATAGGTGTTGCATCACAAGAAAGGCTCCAATGCTCTGAAGATGAGGGTCTGTGAACCAGACCCATTTGACAGAACAGATGCCAAGAAACTCCGCCCCTTTATAGTTCAGTGTGAACTGAACTTCAAGCAAATCTGAAGTCCTTCAAAAAGGATAGGACTAAGGTAACTTTTGCACAGTTGTACCTCAAGGGCTGTGCCCTGGAATACTTCAAACTGGACTTGCTTGGAGATGAAACTCCATAGTCCTGTCCACTTTGGATGTTGGACTGGAGGGCATTCCTGTTCAAGCTGCAATCCAACTTTGGTTCTCATGACCCTGTTGCTGATGCAGAAGCTCAACTCAAGCAACTGCACATGAAAGACTCACAAAGAATTTCTAGGTACATTGTTGAATGGAACTGCCTAGCATCCCAAGTCTGGGACTGGGGCTCCAGTGCACTCTGCCAGAGTTTCTACAACGGTGTAGAGAACCTTGGTTCCCTACGTCTGTATTCCTGATTTATAGGGCATCCGACAACATCACACTTCATCCGATGTTATCCCAGTCATCCCGACGCTATCCCGGTATACCAGATGACTTCCCGGTACGTTTCCGGTCGGGATTGATCCCCTACATGACCGGGTTGTGCAGAAACCGGCCGGAGTTGGTTTATACCGGCCGGGATCACTTTCCAGTGTTGTTTCCTGGTATTCTGGTGTCCGGGTTTGTTTGTTTGTGGCCAGTTGGTGTTGTTTTGGGCCGGTTTAGCTATTTTTACCTATTTGACATTGTTTTATGTTAGTTGAGCACTACATAGGGATGTCACTACTTATCTAATGAAGTTTTTCCTCTCTCCTTCATGTTAGAATGCCCGGTTTAAGCCTGTAAGCCTGGTCCAAGCCCTCCCTCACTGTCTGCATTGCGCGCAGAAGTCTGGGAACACATCTGGAAGTCTGGAGTCCAGTTCCTTCTGGAGAAGGCCCCCATAGGAGTTGTCCACACTGGTGGTATGCTCTTTCTCATCCATTTTATTATACATTTCTGGCCATTTGGGATTGTCTTGTGACTCCCTGGGATGAACATATTGCCCCATTACCCTTCTCTTGCCTCACATGCAGGCACATTTAGATCTTTACAATGGACTGCTGGACCAAATCAAAGATGAGTTGTCCTGGCAGGGTAAGCTGGACAACATCTACAATCTCCAGGCTTTCACCCAGCAGATCAACCACAGGTATTGGGAGTGCAAGGAAGAGATCAACTGCACAACCAAGGCCTCTGGTTCCAACAACTCTGAAAATCAGCAGCCTTCAAAATCTTCCAACAAATCTGCATCTGCCTCTGCCAAGCCCAAGGACAATAAGTCCAAAGGCAACTCCACTCCTGCTGCAAGCACCTCCAGAGGTAATAACAATAAAGGTAAAAAGGGCAGTACTCCTGACCCTACTATTTCATCAAAATTAGGCAAAGACAGTAAACTTCTTCTGTGTCATATCCATGCCAAACCAGCCATCTCCACCTCCTCCGGCCCCTTCTCTGACCAACTCCAGTCACCTCCATTCCCCTCTAGTCCACCTCCGTCTCCACCACGCATGGAGCTCCTCGGAGCTCCACTCCTCCAATCAGACCTGCAGCCATGCTCACTTGGAATCGCCCGGATATTATCTCCATTTGTACTTCCTTTTGTTCTTTGACCCTTGATCAGTCTTTACTTGTATCCCTGACAATCCTTGACTCTTACTTCACTTCTGACCTCCTAGAATATTTTCATATGTTCTTCACCTTTGTCAGATAGTATTTTCATCCTGTTTTGTACCTCCTCTGCTTACTCCGCCCTATATAACTCCTATGTACCTCCTGTACTATTCCTTAGTACAAATATTGACTAAAGCAC
Organism: Nevesoporus exiguus; assembly: GCA_038089155.1. Classification (NCBI taxonomy): domain Eukaryota; kingdom Fungi; phylum Basidiomycota; class Agaricomycetes; order Boletales; family Boletaceae; genus Nevesoporus; species Nevesoporus exiguus. Next base: position 7,517 of record JBBPKI010001008.1, read on the forward strand.
TCTCCTCTCATTTTGCGATCCCCCCATCTCCTCCCTGTCAGACTCCTGTGCCTCTGAAATATGAGGACACAGACCTGCTTAGAGGTGCAACACATAAGTCCTGCACCAATGTCCTCCTGAGTACCTCTGCTCCGACTCCTCCACTCAGACCTCTGGTCCACCTCCTAAACTAACTCCTCTGATAACCCCTAGAACTCCACAACTCCGGTTGGACTTGAGTCCAGAGAGACTGGCATTTAACATTCTGGAGGAATGTCAGTGCCACCTTGACAACAATCTTTGTCTTTTCTGTGGACAACCTGGCCACTCCACTAAGGAGTGTCTCAAGTCAACCTCTAGAGCTGTGAAGGCCAGGGCCACTGCTGCAACTCTGGTAGTGTCCAGATCCATCTCTGTCTTCTTTGAGGTGATGTAGAGAACTGTGGTTCCCTACATTTGTATTCCAGATTTATAGGGCATCTGATGATATCACAACACATCCGATCTTATCCCAGTTGTCCCAATATTATCCCGGTATACCAGATAATTTCCCAGTATGTTTCTGGTCAGGATCGATCCTCTACATGACCAGGTTGTGCAGAAACTGGCCAGAGTTGGTTTATACTGGCTGGGATCACTTCCTGGTGATGTTTCCCAGTATTCTGGTGTCTGAGTTTGTTTGTTTGTGACCAGTTTACATTGTTTCGGGCCAGTTTAGCTATTTTTACATATTTGACATTGTTTTATGTTAGTTGAGCACTACATAGGCATGTCACTACTTACCTAATATAGTTTTCCACTCTTCTCTCAGTTAGTATGCCCAGTATAAGCCTGTAAAGCCCAGTCCTAGTCATCCCTCGCTGTCTGCATTGCACATAGAGTTTGGGAACACATAAGGAAGTCTGAAGTCTGGTCCCTTCTGGAGAAGGTCCCCCATAGGAGTAGCCCACACTGGTGGTATGCTCTTTACCGCTCTTTTATTATATATTTCTGGCCATTTGCTATTGCCTTGCAACTTCCTGGGATGAACACATTGCCCCACCACCTTTCTAATGCTTCACATTAAAGCACATTTTAGTTTCTACAGTGAAAAAATAGAGAGCAACTCCCATGACTCTGCATGGGCTGGGAGTCATGTTGAACACGACTGTGCTCTCAAGGAATTATGTCTCAATGCGTCCGCTCTTTTTAATCTGAATTCACTTTGCTTGTTTTTGTCTATCCTGCAGTTTTCTATTTCTTCTGTACCTACCATTATTGACTCTGGTTCTACCCATTGTTTTATTGACTCATCATTCATCAAAAAACATAAAATACCTACCAAATCCATACCTCCAATTGCACTCCACCTTTTTGATGGTTTATCATTCTCTATTATATCCTCCTCTGTAGAACTCTCTCTTCTCTTTCCCTCCAGCAATTCAACCTCTGAGACATTCTATGTCACCTCCTTGGATTCCTCTTGTTTGTTGGTTCTAGGACACAGCTGGCTAACCTGATATAATCTGTTGATTAACTGGGTTTCAAGCAGCATCTCATTCACAACCCCTACAGGTAGAATGCCAAGCCTGATGTCACCCTCCATGCCTCCAGGGCCCTTGCCTTTGCACACCTCTACTCCACCCCTGGAGTGCACTCTGGAATCACTGAAAGCCCCTGGACTGACTTGCCTCCCCATCTCCTTTGTCAATGCTGCTGCCTTTGCACGTGCATACAAGATGGATGGCTTGGTCCAATTCGCCATTTCACTCCAGTCTCTTGATCAGGCCAAGGCATGCACCACTGCTGTCTCTGATGATCCAGAAGAAGTGGACCTCTCTGGAGTACCTTCAGAGTACCATGAGTTTGTGTTGGTGATTCAACATGCTCACATCCTTGCTAAGCGAGTTAGCTAACAGCTATATGCTCTCACAGCACTTAGTAGGTTTATTTAATATTATGATACTCTAGGAGTCCAGACACAGAGTCTAGACTAGTGACATCACAGGTATGCCTCATGGCATGACATCATAGCTATGTCATAAGTAGGCCCTAAGGTGGTCTGTGCCCTTAGACTGGCCCTAAGTACATAGCTAGACACTATAAGTAGTCCAATAGACAAGACCCAAGGACTTCAAGCAAAGTCTCTTGTGGATTCCTCTAATCCCTTGAGTGAGTGCAGGATCTCTACCCTAGCACCTTAAGACTAGCTTGTCCACTCCTTTAAGATGTCCCTAATGACCTCCCAAGGGTTAGCCTTCACTGGCTAGTACGATACTTGACCTTAGGATTAGGCTCATAACATTATCCTGCTGAAAGATAATGTTGGGAGGATCAAGACCATAGTACTCCAAGGAATTCTGGAGTTCATCCTTCAAAATTTGAAGGTATAGGTCTCCATCCATCCTACCATCAATCTTGGCAGCAAACCTAACTCCATACCAGGTCATACAGCTCCACATCATCAGAGATCATCCTCCAAACTTGACAGTTCCTTGGACTAGCCTGTCACTAAGCCCTTCTCCTGACTTTTTCCAAGTCCATTTGCACCCATCTGACCCTAGGCAATTAATTTTAATCTCATCAGACCATACCACCTTCTTCCAGTCCTCCATAGTCCAATCTCTATGAGCATAGGCAAAGTCCAAATATGCCTTGCAATGTTTGACAGAAAGAAGAGGGCATTTGGACTTGACTACAGCTTTCATACCAGCCTGCTTCAGCTGGTGACAAACTGTATTTGGATGTAGAGGCTTGTTGATAATATTGAACAGGGTTTTGGTGACTTGAACAGCATTTTCAGCTTTGCCAGTGATGATAAGATGGATAGCATGGTGGGTATTGGTTGGAAAAAGCTTGCTTGGATGACCTCCAGTAGACTTTTGGAGCTCAGAACACTCCTTGGAGCAAATTCTAGCAATGGTAGAGTTATGAATTCCAATAGCAGATTCAATGGCATGAATGGAGTGGCCAGAATTGAGTATAGTAAAAATAGTGTTCTTCTGAGTGGTAGAGAGGGATCGCATGATGATAGTTGATGAAAATAAAGAGGTGTGTGAAATTTTTCAAACTCAGATGAAACACTTATATGTGTACCTTTGTTTGTATTGCCAAATATTGACAAATATCTCTTGATTGACAACAATTACATATTTCATATCAAAAGTGACAAAACTGCTGCAATAGTATTGTCATTTTGGAATATACATATCTCAGCAACTCCTGAACCAAATTATGTAATTCCTTGATCAGCAGATAGCCAGGAGTGTCTTTTATCTTTGCCCCAACCAAAGCTAAGCGATACTCCAACACTTACACTTACTACACTTCCACTACTACAAAATAGTCAAATATTGCAGTGGTTTTTGGAGTTACTGTATGGTATAGGAGCTAAAGGACAAGAGGATCTAAAAGTGAAGGGAAAATGAAGGAGGTCCAAAGTGCCTTGAAGGAGGCCAGAGGTGAAGGAGGTGTACATAGTGTAACAGGGCTGAGGGGATGAGAGGAAAGAGGAAGAGACAAACAGAGAAGAAATGGAGAGCTCTGGAGAGTTAATGAATAGGAGCAGAGATGTCCTGCAAGGGTATTGGAGTAAGCAGAGGTGTATGGCAAGCATACCAGATGTTCAGAGAAGAAGAAAACAAGGGACAAAGAGGTGAAGGAAGTAAGTAGTCTAATGCTAAAAACAGAGACAAAAGAGGAGGGCAAAAACAGAGATAAGCACCAAGGCAGAAGGTACTGAAAGTGGTGGAGGAAGGGTGAAAGTGCACTAAGGCATCCAAGGTGGAGGTGGCTAGAGGGGGGCTATGGTGTGTTGGTGATGGTGCCTCCCCTTTAAGGCCAAGCCCTCAAGGCCATAGTAGCAGAGGGGTGCAGTGCAAGGCAAAAAGAAGTCAGGCAGTGCTGGAGTTGGTGGAGGCAGGAGTGCAGAGGGATCTGGAGTGCATGGAGGGTAAGGCAGAGGTGAATGCAGAAGAAAAAACACAGAGGAAATGGAGAAAGACAAAGCAGAAGCAGAGGAGGAAGAGACAGAGGTGGGGGAAGGGTGTTAAAATCCAGTCTCTCCAGACTCAAGTCTGACCAGAGGAGTGGAGTTCTAGGGGTTAACAGAGGAGTTAGTGTAGGAGTTGGACCAGAGGTTTGAATGGAGGAGTTGGAGTGGAGGTACTCAGGAGGACATTGGCACAGGACTTATGTGTTATGTCTCTAAGCAGGTCCATGTCCTCGTATTTTGGAGAACAGGAGTCTGACAGGGAGGAGATGGGGTGATCACGAAATGAGAGGTGAGGTGACTTTGTTCAATATTTGTACTAAGGAATAGTACAGGAGGTACATAGGAGTTATGTATATAGAGTGGAGTTAGTGAAGGAGATACTAAATGGGATAAAAATAGTATCTGACAAAGATGGAGAACACATGAAAATATTCTAGAAGATAAGAAGTGAAGGGTCAAGGATTATTAGGGATACAAGTAAAGACAAATCAAGGGTCAAAGAACAAAGGAGTAGACAAATGGAGATAATGTCCAGGCAGTTCCAGGTGAGCACAGCTGCAGGTCCAATCAGAGGAGCAGAGCTCCAAGGAGCTCCATGCATGGTGGAGACAGAGGTAGACTAGAGGGGAATGGAGGTGACCAGAGATGGTTGGAGAAGGGGCTGGAGGAGGTAGAGATGGCTGGTTTGGCACAGGTATGACAGTGCCTCCCCTTTACAGCCAAGCCCTCAAGGCCTTCAGTAAGTTGGGGTTCAATGCAGGACCAATCCAAGGTGGTGGTCAAGCCACTGTGGAGAGGGCACACTGACAGATGGATAGACAGAGGTGCTTACTGAGGTGAAGTCCAAAGGATTGCCATGCAGAGTAGGGCCAAGATGATCAGGACCAGCTATAGGCTTAAAAACCCACCACTGATGAAAAGATGCTCTAAAGGAGTCTGAGCTCCAGTGCAAGGGAGGTCAAGAGGTGCCTTTGGGCATACACCAAGACAAAAGAGAGGAGCAGATGACACACAAGGTGGGGATGGGGATGCAGAGAGCATGGAGGGAGTGTGAGTGGAGGATGCAAATCACTGGAGAAGGCAGAGTGTGTGAAGGTGGCAGCAGAGGTGCAGAGGAGGTGCTGGAACACCAGAATGAATACAAAAGGAAAACAGAAGCAGGACTGAAACAGAGGAACAAGAAGAGGAAGTGGAGATAAGGAGGGAACAAAAACAAAGGAGAAAAGCAAAGGGAGCAAAGGGCCCCAGAGATGGGGTTGTAGGTGAATACAGACATAAATGAAAAATGAGAACCAGAGAAGAGATGGAGAACTCTGGAGGAGATCCGGAGTGAAAACAGAGAGAGAAGTATAAAATAGAGAAGAGAGCAGAAATGGAAAGGAGCAGAGAAAGAACATCATATAGAAAGTGGAGGACTCTGGAAACAGATCAGAGAATAAGAAGAGCAGAAAACAAAGGAAAAAGTGGAGGAGGTCCAAAGTGCCTCAGAGAAGGCCAGAGGTGAAGGAAGACTAAGGTGTAAGTAGTACAATGCTGAAAACTGGCATAAGGAGAACAGATAAGGACGTACAGTGACAAACAGAGGAGAGGAGACAAAAAACAGAGTGAAGAGGATGGAGAGCTCTGGGAATAGCTCTAGAGTTGATGGATATGGGCAGAGATGTACCACAAGGGTACTGAAGTGTGCAGAGGTGGACAGCAAGCATAGTGGAGGTTTTGAAGAAGAAGGGAATAAATTCAGAAGAAAAGGGAGATGAATGGATAAGATGGGTAAGTAGTCCAATATTAAAAGTGGAGACAGAGGGCAAAGAAAACGGAGAGTGCCTAGAATAGACATAGAAAACCCCAAAGGGGGCTGGAGGTGTACTAGGAGGTACTGTTAAGTCTGGACTCTCCAGACTCAAGTCCGATTGGAGATCCAAAGGTACTGAGGGGGTAGTAGACTTGTTAGTCTCAGAGGTGCACCAAAGTCCAGAGTGGAGGAGTTGGAGCAGAGTTACTCAGGAGGATGTTGGCGCAGGACTTATGTGTCATGCCCTTGAACAGGTCTGTGTCCTCATATTTTGGAGGATTGGAGTTTTGACAGGAGGAGGAGATGGGGATCACAACAAGAGAGAGGAGAGAGGACTAATTTGGGAGATCATGACAGGAGTCAAGAGAGAGAGGACTAATTTGATATTTGTGCTAAAGTTACAAGACAGAGTGTACAGGGATTTTATACTAAGAGTTAGAAAGTAAGTATGCTGGAGCACAGCATAGGAGCTATGTTCCAAGTGGAGTATTAGCAATATACAACAAAGGATGAGTAATTGTAATACAAGGGATCTGGGTCTGGATATAACCAAGTGCTGGTCCGAGCACAGCATTGGCCTGAGTGGATGAATGGAGCTTTGAGTGTGGAGGAGCAGAGATGGACTGAGGGAGACAGAGTTGGCTGGAGTTGGCCAGAGTTGGCAGGAGATGACCAGAGTTAGGGCCAAAGGGGTTGGAGATGGATGGAATGGCATGGGATATGACAGGTACCAGAGGTAAGAGGAGATGAAGACAGAAGCAGAGGGATACCAGAATGGTACAGAGAAGAGAGGGAAATTAGAGAGTACAGACCAGGTATACAGAGGAATAACATAGGGAACAGAAATAGAAAAGGGGGTCCAAAATGGAGGTAAGCTCCAAGACAAAAATGTACTGAAGTGGCAGAGGAAGGATGAAGGTGTGCTAAGGTGTCCAAGATTGGTCCAAAGTGGGCTGAGTGGAGTGGAGGAACTCCAGAGGTAGAGGTATTGGAGGTGAGCTGTGAGGTGGCAGAGGACAGACCAGAGGGTTGGGTGTCATGTTGGTGACAGTGCCTCCCCTTTAAGGCCAAGCCCTCAAGGCCCTAGTAAGCAAAGAGGTAGGTCAGAGCCAATCCAATAGGACTTGTAGACCCCTGTGGAAAGGATAACTGGAGGCTGAAAGGACAGAGAGAACAGTCCATTGCTTACCAGGCAGAATCTGAAATTTTTACCACAGAGTATAAGGGAGTTGATTTGACAATTAACCAGCTTGAACTCCTTCCACAACAGTCAACAATGGCCAAGAACTCTTGCAGCTTATTGCCTGTCGACAAAGCCAAATTTGAGGTAGTGCAAGCACACCTGAAGGAGCTCAATGAGTGGAAGAAGTGAGATGCAGAGAAGCAATGCTGATGCAAGGCAGAAAAGCACAAGCACAAAGAGCAGAAGAGGTGGAAGAAGGAGGAGGCAGCATGAGTGCACACTGCTGCTGCAGAGAAGTGATGAAAGGTGAAGTTGGAGCACTGGAGGTGGAAGCATGAGGTGGAGAAGAAGAGGGAAGAGGCAAAGGAGAAAGGGAAGGGCAGGGCCAAGGCACAGGCCCAAGAGGGAAGCCCAGTGAGTAATACATAAGAGGAAAGAAATATACTGACAATTTCATAGGAGTTTATAGAAATTGATGAGTCAGAGGAGGAAGAACAAGAGAGGAAGAAGGAAAAGAGATGGAGGGCAATGGAGGAGGCCACAGTGTGTGGGAGGTGCATCACATATGGGTTGGAATGTAAGACACCAGAGACAGGCTCAAAGGGCATGTCATGCTGTCAGTGTGCCAGGGCATATGCAGTGTGCAAGAGGGATGTGGAGGAAGGGTTGCCATGTGGAGGCAAGCGGAAAAAGAGGGTGTGGCCAGTCATTGAGATTCTGATGGTGTTACAATTTTATTTCTTCATGGTCACCTCCTACTTATTTTCTTCCTTTGCATTTGGGAGGGACTGATCACATGGGAAGTCTATATTCCATATCTTGTCATCCTGTACTCAGATGACATAAGACTGATCCCATTACTATAGCTTCACCCTTTGCAGCTTCTATCTTTTGATCATCTTTGGACATTGCCTCCTACATCACCATCTCTTGTTGGTGGTGTGTTTCCTTACTACCATCTTCATCAGATTGCTACCATTTCTGGCTGTGGGTGCAGCCTCTCATAGTTAGACATTATTTAAGAAACCTCCTGTACAGTAGCAGCTCTTTAGAGCCTGGACGGCAACGCAAAAATTAGTAACTTCAGTGCTTGGCTCTATTTGTCTCACTCTGTTAACACGGCACCGTCTTCCGTGGTTCGAGCGGAGATTCGCCTATCTGCTACGTGAGCCGGT
>JBBPKI010001009.1:0-15612 GCA_038089155.1 Nevesoporus exiguus
TCGCAAACGCCACCAGAGTATTCGCTAATGTTACTCCTCGGTTCTCTATAACGTGTTCTTGATATGTTCCATGGGGCTTGAAGAACCTGATGCAGAGTGCAACACGCTTGCTGAAGTACTGACTGCCCGAACAGATCCACCTGCACGTCTAAGTCGAGATCTTCGCACTAGAATTCATTGTCATTTTCGTTGAGGCACAAGCAAGTGTACTAGACGTGCATATGGTTTGACTTCTCGTTGTCGTTTGGTTGTTCCTTTGGGCCTTGAACAGCACACCGTTCAAGCTGTGGCCAAGCATTACTCTCACCAGCGCTTTTTCAGGGTTGTTGGGTTCATGGGAATCATACATGATCTAGCAATGGCAACCACACTGTATCTGAGCGAGCCAAGACAACCAATTTGTTCTTTGGTTACAGGCCATGGGTCGAGGGTGTGTTTTAGATGCTCATCGCCTTCTGTGGTCATCGATGTACGTGATGTTTACCCTGACGCATCGGTAGACTGTGCGGCTTGTCTTCTCGAATTCGCTATTCCTGCTTTTGTGCAGCTTTCTGCCCCTCCCCGTCGGCAACCTCTTGCAGCCTCTTCGTCCTATTGCGAAATCCAACTACAAAGTGTTTCCCACTTTCCGCAGAACCCCACAGGAATCGGGAACAATATATTGCCTAGCAGCGTCGCAGTTTATGACCATTTAATGGTTTGGTAATAACCATCGATGATATGTGGATTTCTGCCCTAGTGCATTTTGATGCGGGCGAAACCGCAGCCATTGCTCCCCTTATATGTTAGCAACTGGGTGCCCTGTAGGCCATCACTCGTCACCGCCCATCAGACGTTTGGCGTCATGCACAGACTCAACTCCTGCTCATCAAGGTTTGCCCTTAGTATTGATGACGTCACAGACCATGCGATGGCCACGCTGATGTGGGAGGCTTACTCCGCCTGCTAGAACGCTTTATTGCGGCCAGTTTGGTTCGCACCTCCCTTGCTTTCCACACATCCGAGGTTTGCTGCGAGAGACGACCATAAGTGTACGGTGAGCATCACACACACTCTTTGAATTCACTCATCGCTCACGATTCCATCCTTTGGAGGGCGAGCTCGAGAGGCATAAATGCAAGATCCGTGACTGACCTTGAAAAGCATAGCGGAAAATCAGCGCAGTTGAGGTGTCGAGAGCGCATTCAGTCCTAAGTCGTCGTAATTCCATTTTACCCTGAACAATAAACATTACTATTCTACGACACTCACATTCGAGGTGAAGGCCAGGAAACTGCTGTCTGTCGATACAAATACAAGGACTGCAGCGCAGCCTCGTCCATCTATTCTGCCCAAGTGGCCACAGCCTCACCCAGTAAGCCCTCCACACACCCTAACCCTTTGTTGGGCGCTGCATCTGCAAACATGATTGCCGACGCGGCAGCAGCGGAGCCAGACAGGCCGAACCCAGTATCAACCCCGTCCCCATGAGTACCCTGAACATTGCGGGCATGCAACTCCCGAATGTCCATGATGAATCGAGGGGTCAGAGTGTACATGGGCACGTACTCAATGACGAATAACAGGTACGCTGGCCATCCTTCCGTCGGGACCTTTCCCAAGACAACCAAGATATAGATGATGTTAAACAGACAGATGCTGCGACGGAATATCACCGTTAGCTCAGCGTTTGGTCTGTTTTGGTTTTGTTGCCGAGTTTCGACGGCAGGAAAGGGTGGAGAAAGGATGCGATCGGGACGTACGTGAAGAAGTAGAGGATCTCCTGCTTCACGAGCAAGTTCATGTACTGATTGATTTTCCATTCTTTCGTTATGCAGTACATCTGAAGTGACTGCCACATGAATTGGACAATCGCCAGGATGCACATTGTTGCACCATTTATCAGTTGTAAAGTGGTGGCCACTCGCGCCCAAATAAGGGAAGTATTTGAATCCACTTCGCAAATCGACGAGTTCAGTATCTGAATGGTGGCCACTACGCGACGGCGGACGAGTGGTATGGTGGGGGGTAACAGGTTAGTATGATGTGCGATGTATGCAGAGAGCGTTTACTACATACTGAGTTGGTCCCTTGGATTACTGTACATAGCAGCAGAAAGGACAGTGCAAATGATCTCCGCGAAAAATAATATTGAGAGGACACCGAAGATCGGTTTTGACCGATTGTACATTGCCCATATGCAGAGGATCATTACGACTGTAGCTCCATCAGCATCTGCTTTTTCCAGGAGCTAACAACTACTTACAATCGGCGGCACCAATAAAGAGAACAAATGGCCATCCATTGATGATGATGATGATTTTACCTTAAAACTGTGAACAGGTTAGGCAGGAAAGTGCCTGGGTGCTCACAGCTATTTAACGGATATCACGCCATGTTTGGTAGGGAATGAGGATAGGCTGAGTACGTACCTCTGTCAGTAAACATTTCAGTGCGCTCGTCAGTCGTCGAGATCAGAGGAGGGTACCTCTGCAGGGCCAGAGATGAAGCTACTCCTCACTTGAACTGGAGTTAATTGTTTGATCAACCTCACCACCAAATCCCACACGTACCGAGGGCCAGGATCCTGACAGGTCATCAGGAGTTAGCACCCAGTATTTGTCTTGCACTGATTATCCACTCACGCGAGGTTGTATAGACCGGCGTAACGAACCTAAATATAATTAGCTTGATACATGGCGTGGATGCGCTGCGCTGTTCAGTACACGCAAAAATGAATAATGTTGACACCCAGGTCCAGGGTTTGCTCTGCGGTGTTATCAGAAAATACGCCACTCGACAAATGGCTGCCCACTGACCCAAATATATTCTATCTTCGTCATTGTCAATGAGTGAAATATCGTGTATGAGTGGGAAAACATACCTCTTGCGAAAATGTGAGGACTGGCAACGTGGGGGTGGGCATATCGTATTGAAAAAAACGCGTAGCTTGCTGTAATCGTATCCAATGGCGGTAAGGACGGCGACTGCAAGAAGAAGTGTAGCATTATCTTGCAACAAGTAATGGCAGACATACGAGTTAGGCAGTCATGCTGCTGCAGGCTGGTCAGAGCATCCCGTAGCACAGAAGACATGGTCTCGTTAGAAGCGTGCGAAAAGGAAACACTGGACAGGAAGTATGAATTGTGCTGTACTATCGCTTGGGCAACTTACCGTTTTTATGCGAAGGCACGATTTATTGACGCGTGATCATTGGTATTCGCTTCATCATAACCATGATGGGTGCAGCGCTGAAAGATTACACACGCCAGCTGCTCCGGAACCATTACTACATCCAAGTGTGCCTGTGAGATTGCCTCGATGTCCGATGTAAACAAGCCTCAGAGGCTAGCCAGCGCGAGCAACCTTCGCCTTCGGTAGAACCAGCACGCTGAGCCAAGGCAGTTTCGAAAGCGGCAGGGTCAACCCCACATATGTAGAAGCATGATTGCATTGAAGGGGCGACTCGGAGGATTGTCAGGTTATAGGCAGCATTTTACGGTGTTAGTGGTGAGATCATCATCATGGACGGGAGCAGTTTCGTTGTTGGAGTACTCCGGGGTCACGAGTCAACAGTCTTCCCAGGCAAGAGCCCCAGCCCTGCTACACTTTGAGAAAACTGTTACCAAGGCATAGCATCAGTGTGCATCAGTGCACTGCTGTACCCAGGCTGGTCACTGCTTGTATTGTGAACATGTCTCTGTCCTCGACGCGTTCTTGGTCCGCTCTGACAACCATCTTGTTCTCAGATCAGCACCGAGAATAGAACTAAGTGGTACGATACGACTCCGCTCTTTGCTGTTCTTCACATCATGCCGCTCTGTCCCCTTTATTACAATCATGTTCCAATTGCAGGAATGTTGGGTTGACACCAGGTCTCCTTCTCTTCTGCTCATTACACTCCTTCAATGCTTCCAGCGTACGATGTCAGGCACAAATGGTGATCGATCATGGTTACAACACCTACCGGGGAATGCGACGCGTGTGAATGCCACCTCACTATTATCACACCAAGTTCATCCAACCACCCCAAATGGCTCGACTCCCTGAGTCCAAGGCTCACGCCGGACAAACTTGTTCACACAAGTTGGTGAACGGGAGAAAACCAACTGATTATTACATTATTAGCGAGCCTCTTGCATAATTGTTCATTGCTCATGATGTTGGGATCCAGATATCTTTAGCCATCGTCGCCCCAGTTTGTCCAAGTGATGGATTCAAATGTTGTTACCCGGACGCAGTAGAGGCTCGGCATCCACCTTGTCAAAGGTACCACAATAGAAAACATTGCACTAGGCACAGCCCAGTCTCCGCCAACTCTCCTTGGGGCGTCTAATCATCCACTGATGCCACTTCCCTGCCCTCCAACCCCTCGCTCTGCTCAATATCTGCGAACACGATCGTTATTTCTTCAGCAGTGCAATTGGTTGACGAAAGGCCAAATCCGGTATCGATCCTGCCCCCGCGTCGTCCTTTAACATCACGCACATACAACTCCCGTATGTTCATGATGAATCGAGGGGATAAAGCGTATACTGGAACATATTCCAGGATGAGCAAAGGCACTACCTGCCATCCTCCAGTCGGAATCTTTCTATACAGGTCCAAGACGTTGATGATGGTATGCAGGAAGATGCTGTAACGAAGAGTGACCGTCATTTTATTTTAGTTTTGATAGCAGCGGAGGATGAGCGGGTACGTACGCAAGAAAATAGATGATGCCCTCCTTGACAAGTAAGCTCATGTACCGATTGAGCTGCCACTCTTTTGTTATGCGATACGTGACAACGGACTGTCTCACGAACTGGGTGATTGCGAGGATGCACACTGTTGCGCTGCGTGTGATTTGCAAAACGGCGAGCTCACCAGTCCAAAATGGCGAATTATTTGACACATGGCAAAACGAAAAACTGGGCACTTGGATAGTGGCCACTATGCGATGACCGACAAGCAAAGCGATTAGCGCGACACATTATTCATTTAGCCAGCATCCACATACCCGACGCACTCCTCAGATCGTGACCAATGGTCATCTTGAGGAAGAACGAAAGGATCTCCAGAAAATACAAAAAAAGGAGAGTGCTGATGATTGCCCTTGACCGATTATACATCGCCCATACACGAAGGATCATCACCACTGCGGTTACCATTAGACCTTGTTTTGCCCGAACGTGAGCTACAAGCAACTCACAATCCGCTGCACCACAAAAGAGAAGAAATGACCATAAATCCATGATATGGATAATTTTACCTTGGAAGCATCAGTGAAAAGACTAGACAGGGAAGGTTTGGAGAACTTATCCTTACAACTGTTTGACAAACATCAGTTGCGCTAGGTACTAGCACCGACAATGAGCAAGACAAATACGTACGTCTGTGGATAGAAAATTAGTATGTTTTGTGCATCTGTGCTAGAGGAAAGTTACCTCTGCAGAGTCTGTTAAGAAGCTTACCCCTGATTGGGATCAAGGTCACAGTGTAGTTCGGCCACGTTTAAGCACCGTGCGCACCAAGAGAAAAAGTCCTGGCGAATCATTCAGAGTTACTATTCAGTGTATGTCTCATGGTGACCACAGACTTACACGAGATTGCAAAGGCCACCGTAACGAACCTACAACGACGCGGCGCCAATGCTTTGTGAGATCCGAGCCGTGACTCCGCTGAAAATCCGATACACACAAGGACGAACAGTGTTGACACCCACGTCCAGGGTCTAGTCTACGGTTTTATAAGGGACATGTCGCTTCGAGGAATGGGTATTTGCTGACCCAGATGTATTCTATCTGCATGGTTCCCGACCGGTGAGCAAAACCCTTCACACGTAATGGCTAGAAGAATGTAACGTCGTACCTCATTTAAGAACGTAAGAACTGGAAGATCACAGGTTGACAACATCATGCCCAGAATAGAATCTGAAGCTCACCATAATCATACCCGACGGCAGTAATTATGGCGACTGCAACAAGGTCATGATATCGATCTCCCGTTATCAAAAGGAAGCATACAGTTAACGTAGCTGTTCTGCTGGAGGCTTGTCAACGCAAGCAGTGCCGCGGAGGCCATAGATGTAGGAGTAAGAGGTAGTTGCAAGTGCAGGAGAACGGTAAATTGGTAGTACGGGACAACATTTTTCGGAAGGGGGGACTGATAGGTTTTTATGAAAGAATATGTTCTGTGGCGCTGTCGGGGATAAGAAGCCTGCCAGCGCCAAGAACTTTGGTGGTAATGCCTGGTGCTTAAGCGAAACGCTGGCCACCAAAAAAGGGTAAACTACAGGCTTGGAAGATGCAACAGGCATCGCCTCTCAGCCAGTGCGGTCTCAACGCGCACTGTGTTAGGCTCACCTGGCACTCTTGTTTTGGTGATACATTATGCATCGCTACGGTCAGACGCAGTGCTAGTCATCCCCCTAAACTTAGCCCAATCTGCGCTCTCGCAGCGCGACCGTGTATCCCGCTAACCATACTGCGATCCACAGCATTGCGATGATCATTTTTCCACGAATGTACCTTATATGGCTTGCTTGATTAGATCATGTACATGTTCACGAGCCATAACGTAGCTAACTGCATGTAGTAATCATCGTCACCGACCTTGGACTTATACCACAGAAACAGCTTACGCTTTGATCCAGGATGCTGCCCAATGGATACGGTAGGAGTGAACACACACATCGAGGAGGGTAAAGCGGTGTGTCCACCACAATCGTACCAGTGCTAGTTTAGCGGCCATGACGTCGACGAGCACCATCGTCTGGTTCGTTCTGCAACACGGGCATCTATGATCAACCCAAAAGTCACCACCACATGAGTAAGGTAGGTAGAGAGGAGGCATCTGGCTCACTACTCATATCGTATTGGCGTAGAACACATTCGTTGGGGGTCAAGATGTACCTTGGCAATGCACAAGTCGTCAAGCATTCCGATCAAATAGCCTCGAGTCGATGCGATGAACAGCAATCTGGAATACTCGTTCATCCAAGGGCCATGCTCCGAGGGCGTTCTCAAGGAGCATGGCAATCAAATCAGATGTGCCGTCGTTGGGAGAAGGGCCAGGAGATCAGCAGAAGAAGCGCAAGAGAGGCGTGGGGATACTATAGGCCCATTTCGGTCAGGGGAGTGACAACCAGCCTTTGCAAGCTCGGAGAGGAACGGCGCAAAAGGCAACAGATTCATAGAAGTGACGAGCAATACGATCGTGATGAGAGCCAACAGACCAGAGCACACTAGCGATGTGTACCGACTCTCATACAGACCTAGTACTGGAGACTAACAAAGTGTTCTACTAAGTCCGTCACAGCCAGGCTCGCTTGCCACCTCCAAACTGCACATACACGACTACCCATGCAGCCTAGCACGCGGCACAACAAAAACAAACCAGACTGGACTAATCACTATACGACGACCGGGTGCGCTATCTGTGGTCTCCGCTTCAAGTAGAAGTGAAGGTTTCCACCGGTATGTTGTTGCCCATGATGGTCATTCGAGAACTTCCTGAGAACGAGTCACCTGGAAGATGGGAATCATGCAGGGCGCCAAATCGTGAGCGTGTGCCTCACGAAGCCTACCAGTTGATCGGCGCTCGATTGGAGTTTGCCATTTTTGATCTTGGATATACCTCCGAGTCGCCACAGGCAGGTTTCTCGATGCCCGTACTGACCTTGACCGGGGGTATTGACGGAATCGTTACAGCGTCCAAGCGGTTCACCAGAATATCATGGGATTGACTAGTCAACCTGTTAAGGACCGCAGTTGATGAGGCAGACAGTCAGGCAGTGAGTACATCTTGCTTTGCCTCGCGCAAGTTGTTAACATATGCCTTCCATCGAACTTTTGATCGAGGCATCTCGCTTGCGGTCTCTGAGTCGTCTGCTTAAACCCCAGGCCCGAACAGCACTGCCCCAATCCAGCCGTCTCCCTGAAGGGCTGCTTTACTGAAAAGGTGTTAATGGCTCGAGATAGGAACCATAGACTTAGCGAGAACAGCCATGTTTCCTCAATAGGGAATACAAGTTATAATGATTCTTATGACCGCATGCCAAGTTCGCCTCTATGCGGGCCAGAGGATTCTTATCATTCATTGGAGGACTCCTGCCTTGACTATCATGGACAGGTCCCATCATATTGTAGTATCGCATAGAGTGCCGTCGGAGGACTGACACCTGGACCTTACATACAGCGCTTTGCAAAGCTATGCGGAAAACAAAGTCGCGCCCGAGACTGCCAGGGCAGGACCCCGAACTTGCCTGAGTGATGTGAACATTATTTATAGATGACACCATGGTTTCAAATAGGTTTGAGAGTAGAGTAGACAACAGTTTTCTTGACGGAGTAGCCCTTTCCAAAGAGGACTAGGATGTTGATTTTTGTGTCATCACGGGTGATGTGTATCGGCGTGCGGCAAGAGGGTTGGGGCGTGACAGCGCAGTTTGCACTCAGACGAGTTCAGGGTCCTGCCCTGGCAGTCTCCAACTTGGCGCGACTTTTCGAAATCGGCTTTCAGCAAACCGCTGCAATATATTTGAATTAAGCACTCGTTTCCACGATCCAATCACTCAGAGACGTACCTTGATCTGGATTTCGAAGAACAGCTAATCAAGCCTGCATTTCATCCAACTTCTACCCTCTTGAAGGCTAGATCTAATCTCCTTATTTTCATTCCAGGAAGTATCTTTGCTAAGTTCGCCCGACTAGTTTTCTGGATTGAAGGTAATTGGAATAAGGGGAGTCACCTATCTCGAAATTAAGTAAGTATCGTAAGTATATGTGTATGGCAATGACCTGGATTTTGATGGGATCGTTTTTCAGTGCTGCGCATATGGTAGTACTCCTGATAGAGTTTGACCCATGATGACACGGGATGACTTCTACTCTGATAAAAATTGTCCTTTGCTCTCTCAAAAGCCGGTGGTTTCATCTCCCCATCTACGACACCTGCAATTTTTGTTTACCATTGGCACTCATTCATTAGGACCATGTCCCTTGTGTTACAGTCTGCACTGATGAGCCTCCAGCAGAATAACTATGTCACCCGTATGCTGACTTTCATTCATGGAGTGTCAATGTCACAAATTTATCTTGTAGTTATCATCCTTACTGCTATCGCATATGATTATGGTGAGTTCACAAGTTCTTTTCCAGTGCAGCACATGAGTTTTAACACTCTTAGTCCTCACATTCCCGGATGAGGTACTATCTCCAGTGTTATGTATGAGTCTTTGCTTGCTAATGATCCTCGTAGATTGAATATATCTGGGTAAGCAGAGGCATATCTAGCGTTGTGGCATATTCCTGACAGGACCACAGACCAAACCTTGGACCTGGGTGTCGACATTATTCATCCTTGTGTGTATTCATCTTCCAACTTGGAGTGCATTGCTATGATCTGCTAAGCACCATTCAATTTCTAGGTTCGCTATGCAGGCCTTTGCAACATTATGTTAGTTGATATTTGTTGCAGCATACAAGCTGAATTCTAATACAATCGATTCATCAGAACTACATGTCTCCGTATGTTTGGCATTTCAAAGTACGATGTTAATCAGACCATGACATGACCCTACTCCAAGGAGGAAGTGTCTTCATACCTAGCTCCGAAAAGGTATTCTTCTTGAGGCTCTGGTGGTTAGCAAATGTACTGATACATGTATTTGTAGAGGTGTGTATTCAGGCTGCTCTCGTTCTCTGTGAGCTACAAATATGAATGATATCCATTAAACAGTTGTGAGCACCCACACAGTCTTCCCACTATCTCTCATTTGTAGCCACTTTCAAGGTCAAATAGTGTTCGCCACTAGTATATGGGCATTCTTTTTCTTTCTTGGTGCAGCCGATTGTGAGTTGCTAGACATCTCAGTTTAACTATAATTGATAATGCAGTCATGATGATCCTGCGCATTTGGGCTATGTACAACAAATCGAAGCTAGTCCTCATCATTCTCCTCACAACATTTTTCCTGGAGATGATCGTTACCTTGGTTGATGCTACTGTCCTCAGTAATCCAAAAGAATTAGGTACCTAATTATTGATTGAATGGATAACATAGTATGCTAATCTCACTTGTTGATGGTCGGATAGTCTCGACCACCACACAGATACTCAATTTTTCATTCTGCAGTCTGCAAACCACATCTCCTATCATGAGAATAGTTCTTCCTGCTGTGCAGGTACCGCATGCTGCAGCGTTGTGTGTCTTCACGATTGCCCAGTTCGTAAGGCAATCACTTCAGATGTACCATATCACAAAGCAGTGGCAAATTAATCGGTACATGAACTTACTCATCAAGCAAAGTGTTCTCTATTTCATTGCGTATGTTTTTGTCTTGTTCTTTCTATCTTCATCTATTCCTATTCGATCTCGCAGACAAATAAATTGCCAGCCGAAACTAACTGGAACATTCCTTCACAGCTTCTTTTTGCTTTCCATCCTTTACATACTGGGTGTGAATCAAATGTTGCCCACAGGAGGTTGGCTGTTGATGCTATTGGAAATTCTGGAATACTTGCCCGTGTATATGCAAACTCCTCGGCTGATCATGAGTGTTCGGGAGTTACATGCGCGCGATGTCCAGGGTAGATGCGGAAGTGGGATTGATACTGGGTTTGGCTTGCCATCCAACTACGACGCAGGCATTTCGGTGATGATGTCCACTCATGTCGAAGAAAACGAGGACCTGGAGGGCATCGAGGAGGTACCAATGGAGAGTCGGACAGATCAGTTAGAGTGCTAGGGGACTCTTGTGAATATATGCCATCCAGTACTATCAACTGTAATGCCACTCCTGTGTAGTCTACTTTGTCTTTGTGCTAAACGTGCGAGTGCATGCCAGAGCAGGATCGTTTCTTGTCTCACATAGAATAGTAAACGCTTAATCGATCAAGGACGGACTATTTTAGTATGGTAGCCAACTGGCTATTTCTAGATGTCCTTGAGCACCGGTAGCAAATATAGGAAACGTGAAGTCGTACATCAACATGAAATGGCGTCTGTGAGGAATCAACTTACTACGTGGAAAACCTGTTTACGCAGCGCGATTGATTAATTGACATTCTTAATTACAAACAATTAGACAACGTAGGCAATGCAGATGATGAGCCTCGTCCATAACTGTGTCATGGGAACAGTTCACGGCTGTATCCCGGCCAGGATGCCATCCAGGGGATAGGACGTGGGTGGACGCACATATCGAAGGTGGCAAAAAGTAATGGCCATATAGATAATAATGATGCGCCAGCAATGTCCAAGTCCGGGAATGATGTCTGCGGACAGATACGCGCGATGAAATGGGCGTATACCTCACACCCACGGGCAATGCGTCGAATCACAGTATCCAATTGACTTGTACCCACACATCCTGTGGCAGGTGATTTAGAGTTCACGACCTAAGTGACGGTCTTGGCCTAGCAAACCGTAGTCCTTGACGGATCCACCCTTGTCGATGTCGAGGAGTACCATTTGGATGTGATGATGGTGTGTAAGCCAGTCGCAGTTTGTTGGTGTCGGACATGTTCGTACAACCTACAGATATGCGGACAAGAACATCGTTGAGAAACTGACCGAATGAATGTGAGGGTTTCTGGTGTGAGTGTGCCAGTCGATGGACCTGAAGATTGAGAAGAAGGGACACAAGGGACCTATAGTTGTGTGAATTGTTCCCTTACTTTACTTGAGGACGAGTTCAAGGGTTGCATCTCGAAGAGAGACTGCACTGCACCCACGAAGAACGCCAAGTGAACATCAAAAATGAATAAAGATTCACCATGGTGACAAGTAACGCAGGCATGACGAAGCACCTCGACAGAGTGTACCGGCACTGAGCATCAGTCTCGTGACCTGCACCAGGTGACTAAAATCGATTTGACCTTGCCGTGGCACTTTATATACCTCAGCATGTGAAAAATCAATGATTTGGAGTCACTGCCATCATCAACGTACCGTTTCTAGATCATCTCTTGCCAGAGTAACGTTTGTTGAGCCTGAAACGGACCATAGGAGGAAGCGAACGAATTTAAAAAAGACCGTGCATGCAGCCCGTCACGCAAGTACGTCTCATGTTCGCTCCAGACTATCCATTACTAAAGACGCACGATGAATGGGAATTGATTTGTAAGTGATCCGATAGGATAGCTAACAAACTGCCTTTGAGCACTGGCGGTAAATAGAAGAAGAAGCCTCAAGCAAGCTAGACTTCAGCACGGAACAGTGCCTACGAGGAACCAGAGCTTACAAGGTGGAGAACTAGTTGATATAGCTCGTTTGATTAAGTTATGCTGCATGTGATGACTCCTGTCCTCATCCTTGGCTTGCGCCATGGAAACAGCCTACAGCTTTGTTCAGGATGCTTCCGGGGGTTAGGGCGTGGATGAGCGTGTATGTTGAGGGTGGCAAAAGTGACAAAGACAAAGACAACAGTGGTGCGCATTGGTATCCAAATCCGCACATAGACGAGGAGCAAATAAGTACATACCTCACATCCAGTGCAGCCAACGGTATTAGCGGCACGCATATATGAAATTGACTCGGAGAGTATCCGCACATCCTGTGGTCGACGACTTACGGCGCTCACGACCCAACACGCATTATCACGTGGTCTGCTTGTATGATGGTGGCATCAACCAAACCCTCCAAGACCACGACACAAGGAAGCAAATAGGAAGAATGCACTCAACTCACCACACTAACTCAAGTCCCTGATTGATCCCGCTTTTCCAATGTCGAGGAACATTGTTTATGTGTGAATCACAGGGGAATACGTGCCCGTCTACACACTAACCCCTCGATTGATCATGAACGTCAGAGAGATGCATGTACACGATACTCAGGGGGGGCATGATGATGGAATGGACACCGGTTTCGGGCTGTCGTTGTACGGCCGCAGCGCCATAGAGAAGGAGGTGGTATTCGTGTTTGCGGATGCTGAGCAGAACGAGGGACGGCGAGTGATGAAAGTTAGGACTGCCTATCTAGGATAGCTTATGCAACACTAGCCCACGGTGACACTGGGCACTTTCTACCCGTCAAAGTAATATTAGTACTCGAAATCTAGTTATCTAGTAACATCTAGATGCGTTCGTAGTTCATATCTAAAAAAAACTGGAACAGACAAAGTCCGTCGTGATAGCATCGACTGGATGTCTGCAGCTGATCGGGAGCACTCGACCACGAGCAGGCATATCGTCTGAGCATGTGCAGAGTCACGCGTTCCTAGTTCATGTCAGGCACGAAAAAAATTCTCGTGCCCTGGAAAGAACAAGAGAATGCGAGCAGAGAACGGGGAGCATGTAACAAAAGCACTCATCAGCCGCGTCTCAACCGGGGAGCAGCGAATGCCGTGCCCATCGAGTATCATAAACGCTTTCGAAAGGGGCATCACACCAGCATGAGTTTGAGTCAACCGCAGCAAGGGCACACAGTATGCTGCATGTATCGCTGATTTCGCCCGTCCTGAGCAAGGCGGCAACCTGCGAGCATAATTCTCACCATAGAACTGCACACGGAAATGTGAACTTGGGATCAAGCACAAGCAAATATTCATGTGAAGCATCGACCACGAGACCAGTAGGGTCGGTATGTGTGCACCAGGCCTCTATGCGATCCGTTGTCCAGTTGACGTCACTTGAAATGATACTATTCCCGATCCCGAATGACTTCAAAGCTAGGACGCCACGAGATCTACAGACTGGCCGGGACTTATCTCGCGTGGGCTGCTCAGTGAACGCGACCCGAACAGCTTTCAAAAGTCTCCAGCTGGAGGTTGTAGGAACTACTACTACAATTTGAAGGAGTTTCAGTGGACGTCGGACTCTCGGAGGTAGCCGAGAAGGCGGCAAAAACAGATTGTTTTGCGACTGAAATTCTTTAGAATCCTCGCGCCGAAGTCGGCGATGGAGGGGCACCTTCCGGTACGAACGGGTAACTACCGATGATTCCTGGCTCTTGTGAGATTCCTACGCTCTGGCGCCTCTCCACCCCCTAGGAAAACCTTAGACTCCCCGAGCACTCTCCGAATCGACTAATTACACCATCAACTCCCGAGACATTATAAAGATGAGAGTGGTATAACGTCTTGCACACAGGAGTGCAACACTGAAAACTCTTGCGATAGCTACAGGCCATCGACTTCTGGCACTAACGTTACGAAACCTATACGGCCTCGGGTTCATGAGGCAGCCGTACCATTAGCAATTCTACCGCGCACAGCAGCCCGACTCTGTAACGGTTATGGTGGAGTTCTTCGAGTTCTACTTCAGGTACCAACACAATGAATCCTGTCCACTTATAAATAGCTGGTCTGCTCTCTGCGAGAGGAGAGCCCCCTCTTTTCCCGTCTATTGCACTTGCAATTCTCCTTTTGCACACGAGTGTTAAGGCCATGCCTTCTGGATTACCACTCACGCTGAATGCCCTCCAGCAGATTGACTACGTGTCTCGTATGTTCACCCTTACTCTCCGGAGAGCCACATCATCAGAAAGTTTACACAGTTGCTATCCTTACTGCCGTCGGATATGACTATGGTGCGTTTGGTTCTGTCCCAAACCACTGCACCAATTTTTACACTTCCAGTCCTGACGTTTCCGGATGAGGTATACTCCTTGACAACTTGTACAATTTCTCTCACTGACGATTCGCGTAGATTGAACATGTTTGGGTTAGTGGATAGCTATTCATCAGGATGACAGGTTGCTAATGCGATGGCAGAGCGCACCATGGACCTGGGTGTCGACACTATTCATTCTTGTATGTACCGAACCTCTCGGCGCATTGTTACGCGACACCCCGAAGTAATTAAGGTTACAGGTTCGCTATGTTGGCCTTCACCATCTCACGTCAGTTTATAATTATTGCAATTATGTTTGGTCCTGACATTAAATGACTTGTTAGACTTTCCATGCTCAGTATGCCGCACTTAATATGATATTTACTAGTGTGTGACCCTGCCTTAGTAGGAAGTAGCCTTCTACCTGGCTCTGCAAAGGTATTGTTCCCCGAATGCCAACGACTTAATAGCATATTGAAGTATATATGCAGACGTACGTGTTCGCATCGCCCTATACTCATTGTCGTGACTTAGAGACGCATCTAACGTATATTAAACAGCTGTGAGCACACCCGCACAAAGGTTTCTATCTGGTCTATTTCACAAACGATTTTAAGGTGCTATCATTTTCACCATTAGAGGATGGATATTCCCTCTATTTCTCGGTGCAGCCGACTGTGAGTTAGGTATAGCCCACTTGCAAAAAAGGTTAATTTTGGCTGCAGTTGTGATGATTCTCCGTGTATATATTATTTATTCTCGGTCGAGGCTAGTTCTTGGCGCGCTTCTTGTGCTGTTTTCGTTGGAGGTATTCTCCCTTGTCATTACTGCTGCAATATACAGCGATCCAGGGAATATATCTGGTAAGTAGATGCTAGCTGAACGCATGGCGTGCTGTACTGACCAGCTATCCACTGCTGCTCGGACATCACAAAGTGACGACCATCCAGATAGCTGGTTTCTCTGTTTGCGCGGTGGAACCGGCGTCATTCACCTGGGTGAAAGTAACCCTCATACTGCAAATTGTGCACAGTACAGCGATGTGCATTCTCGCGACTGTCAGATGCATACGGCAGTTGTTTCAAACGTACCACG
>JBBPKI010001010.1:0-15594 GCA_038089155.1 Nevesoporus exiguus
AGCAAGTAGTAAACGGCATTCTGGGCCGTGGGCGGTGGGGCGGTAGTCTCTCCACTTCTCCTGGTTCTCAGGACACGCTAGTTGATCACCTGGACCATCACACTTCCGCCAATCCGAGTCATGCAAGGACAAACCGCAGGAATAAATACAAACGTATCCGCCGCCGTCTGGTTTACATAATCCTCTCGCTACGTTCAGCCGCAGGAATACCATACCAACTAACTTTTTCAACTAGATTCAGGCTGGTCAACTATGCTGCCGCTGTTTTTATGTTAGGTGTTAACCACTGCCACGGTAAGACACCTTGGCCTAGGTAAGTGGCGCTTCAGCAAACATTATTCTTCGGTATACTGGGAATCGCATGGTAGGACGAGTTGCCTGTTTTGAGCGTCATATCTGATCTAACCCGACCGTCAGACATCACGAACGTAGAAGTGAGTCTCGCAGATGTCGACCGCTCCCAGCCAACTCCTTTCGAGGCCCTGTAGACAATCAAAGTAGGGGAAATGACCTATCAATTTAAAGAATCAGCGCAAAGTCCCTCGTAGCACGCAGCAGAAGGGTAACATCCCTGGATGTGGGCAAGCGTCGATAGCATCACATTTAAACCTGTGTTGTTCACCGCATAGAGGATGAGGAACACGAGCGACCACGAAGCGTACAGGGCTGACGATTCTATAAGCATCGCCGCGACGCTCGTGTATGGAGATGCCTGGGCATACTTGTGCCCTTCGCACGACACAAGGTTCAGTCATGTGGACGACTCTCTGTAAATGAGTATACCTAGTGTTCTCTCCACCAGCCTCTTGAATAAGAGCAATCGGATCGAAATGAACGCTGTCGCAAACACGTTTAATGTGACAGATAACGTGAGGCTTGGGATGGTAGTTCTCTTCGCATGCTCCGAAAACAGTGATATATTTAAACTGTTGATGTACAGCGCAAAGCATCCAGTGGCTTGAAGTAGGAAGAGTCAGACACCGCAGATGCAAGGCCTTGAGTAGAAACTGAAGTACTGACCTACCATGCCGATGTAAATCACGGCCATCAAGAAGAAAATCAATCCACGGGTGAGACGGTGAACTCCATGGTAGAAAATGAAAAGTCGCCATAGCTACGCACAGTTTAGTCCAACAAAGAGGCCAAACTCTACCTTGCAACTCACCATCATGGCGTCAGCGAGCCACATAGTCACGAGATAGGTTGAATATGCGAGGACGGGGATGGGCTGATTCCATATGCTATCCAAGTAGACTATAGGCTCTCCAGGATAGTCTATTTTCCAGGAATAGGCATAAAGAACGCAATATGTCCATAGTATCGTGAAGAGGGTGTTACGTAGTACGTCCTTCTGGACTACTAACGACAGAGGTTCTTCTGTGAGGAGGCACTCACGAAGAGGCGCAGCGTCTCACGACGAACAGAAAGGCAAGGAGGTTCAAAAGGGGAACAGTTGAGGCAACTGTTCAGGCGGGAGCAAGTCCAGAGCAAGGAAGGTACAATTGCGCAGGTTTAGCTTGGGTTACAAGCGAAGTAAGTGTACTACTTTATAGTCCTATAATGCGCGCACGGACCAACTGAAGGGGAGGCATAGAAGGAAGGAGAAGGTAATGGAAAGAAGACAAGATAGGAAAGAAGTGTTAAGACTGGGTAAGTGGACTACGACAGCGTGTGAGAGAACGCTGTTAGGAGAGATTGTCCAATCAGAGATGACTATGTGAGAACAGAGACGGTGAAAGAGTAATCGAACTCGTCTAGTGAGAAGGTAACTAAGAATCGTAAGTATTTAGCGTGCGGGTGCGGATACATGAATGGAATGCTTTCGGAGACAAGGAGGAGGCCAGGATGAAGCGAAAATATTGTAACAGGAGCAGAGTAGATGGATAGTGGTAGAGCAGTGGAGGTGTTATGCTCAGGATGACATACTGGTGGGGCAGTGGGGGCAGCCCAAGGGTCTAATGAACTTCCTAGACCAAGGGTTGGTTCTGGTTCTTCTACTTCAATAGGTTCAGGTTCAGAGGATTCTCCTCTAGCTGCCGCTCTGTGGGGAGAGAGTTCAAGAAGGGTGTTGTGACGATGGGGTGTTTCAGGAGGATGGTTTGGGTTGGACAACCCAGAGATTCTTCTAGACAATGTATTGATGCAAGGGGGTGCCCTGCTCCAATGACAGGAGGGGTAGAGGAAAAGCTTGTGCTTTTGTTATGTAGCATGTTCCCAAGAACTGCTAGTACACTTACACTTCGTGAGGAGGCACTCATGAAGAGGCACAACATCTTACAAAGGCAAGGAGACAGTTCAGAGGTGATTCCTTAGACAAGGGACAAGATGGGCAGAAGTCAAGGGAATGCATGAATTGCATAGCACAAGCTTACTGTACAAGGTACACAAAGTAAGATTAAATAGTGTTTGCCTATGAGCACACAGACCAGCTTAGGGCAGGTGAGGGAAGATGGTAGCTAAGGAAAATGATGCTGCATAAGAGAACAGCATTAGAAGATAAGGTCCAAAGGAGAAATCAAGGTAAGGAATAAAGGTCATAACCATCACCAGAGAAAATGAGGAGAAGTGGCAAGGGTGGGAATTGAGGGTGCATGTATACAAGGATAACAAAAAGGGGAGGATGAAGTGAAAATATTGTAACAGGGATCCTTCAGGGGCCAAGGAAAGGGTAGGGTGAAGAGGAGAGGTTTCTGCTATGGTAGGGAGAGCAGTTTGCATAAGGCTAGTGGGAGAGGATACAGTAGAGTAGGTTTCAGACATGGTGTGGTGCTAATAAAGGCAAGAGTGATGAGAGAACGATGATGAGTATTGCAATGATGGCAGCAAGGCAGATGGCAGAGAAGACTGCTGCAGTGATGAGAATCTGATGAGGGGTGAGCATTGTTGCTCAAGAGGGAAGGGAACTCTTATATTGTCTAAGGAGGATAGGAGCATGATGAAGGTTTCACTTGGGTTCCCAAGTGTTCTCAGAAGTGGGGTATCCTTTCCACTTGATCAGGAATTGGTGGCAATTAGCAGAATCCTGACAAAAGAGTATAGCCTCAATTTCATATTCTTCTTCACCTTCAATAAGATCTGGTGGAGCAGGGATAAAGTTTGGACTGTGCTCCAGTGTGGTCTGATAGGAGGATAAGAGGGAGGTGTGGACATTATGAATGCGCCACATAGATGGCAGTTTCAGCTGATATGCCACAGGGGAGAGTACCTTAATGATCTCAAAGGGTCCTTCTTTTTTGGGGGCAAGTTTCTGTGATGGGTACCTAAGTTTAAGGTTCATGGCTTCAAGCCAAACCTTATCTCCAACCTTCCATGGAATGAACTTGGTGGAAAGTTTTTCCTTCATAAGGTGTTGAGTGGTAGTATGAGCAGTGAGTGCTTCTTTGCATGCTTCAGCAAGGATGGAAAGGCATTCTTCTATGAAAGGGATGAAGGACTTTCCTAAAGGAGGATAAGCTCTAGGTTCATATCCAATTATGAGGAAGTAAGGTGATTGGTGGGTAGATAAATGTGCTGTAGAGTTGTGGGAGAATTCTGCAGTAGGAAGTAAGGTACTCCAGGTACCAGGGCATCCTTGACAAAAGATCCATAGATAAACCTTGAGCTCCTGATTGGCTTGCTCAGTTTGGCCATCAGTTTGCAGGTGGTAGGCAGATGACAGTTTAATGTCATACTAAAGGAGCTGAGCTAATTCTTTGGCAAAAGAGGAGGCAAACTGGGGACCTCTGTCAGAGATGCAGGAGTTGTGAAGGCCAAATCTGAGGAAGACATGTTGAAAAAAGAGTGAAGCAACTCTAGCAATGGAGATGCTTTTAGTGCATGGGAGGAGAATTACCCCCTTTGTAAGGCCATGGTCAACCATGACCAGGATGGAATTGAAACTGTTGGAAAGAGGGAGATCTGTGATAAGATCCATAGAGATCTGTTGGAAGGGGTGGGTGGCAGATAAGCAAAGTGGAGAAAGAGGGGGGACAGTGGGGTGAGTGTTGGGCTTGGAAGATTGGCAGGATGCACAACCAGCAATGAAGTGGGAGATAAAGGTGCACATACCAGGCCACTGATAGTCTCTGGAGAGGCGAGCATATGTGTGAAAGAGACCTTCATGACCCCCAGAAGGAGAGGAGTGAAGAGATGAGACAAGCTCGTGACAAGCCTCAGGGGGAATAAAAAGGTGATCTTTGTAATAAAGGTGGGGAGTGTCGTAATGCCAGTCTGTAAGGAAAGAATGAGGAAATAGAGGAAGGGACTTTTCCATAGTGTGTAATGCTTCAAGGATGAGTGGGTTGGTGGCAGAGGAGGCAGCAATCTTAGAGACAAGAGCTAGATCAAGTGCAGGGATGATTTTGGAGTCAGAGAGGATAGGATGAATATTGTCAGATGATGTATCAACATCATGACAATGAGATAGAGCATCAGCTGGAGTCATTGCAGTTCCAGGGAGAATGGTCCAAAGGAGATGATACTCCTGAAGGAAGAGGCTCCATTAAGCTTGGCGATGTGAGAGCTTTTGTGGAGCTTTCATGAAGAAGAGGTTCTTATGATCAGTGAAGATAGTGACTGGATGCTCAGTGCCTAAGAGGTACTGTCTTATAGAATATATGCATGAGAAAGGGGAGGCACGATGGCTGTTGAGAGACAATCTCAGTCATCATGTGGTGCAACAGACTAAATGTATTACCTGTTGAGAGACAATCTACATACAGGTAAGTTTGAGTAGGTAAATGTGAAAGGTAACTAACTCACCTCAGTCGTTGTGTGGTGCAACAGACTGAGGTGTCTACATGTGATATGTAGATCTTATATACTGTATGGAATATGAAGTAAACCATAAGGTTGTGAGTAGAACAGCTGTTAAGCTCAGGGAAAATCAGGTAAAGTATACTATGTGTGAGGGTGCTGCCAAATGGTCATGGCACATGCATGCTGCTTCCACACTGGTGACTAGTCAGGCCAGACAAGATTGGATGGCAGTGTGCTTGCAAATTCCAACACTGTTGCCATTCCTCCAAGGCATTGATGACAGCTAAAAGTTCTCTGTCATAGATGTTGTAATTGTGCTCTGCATCATTAAGAATTTGAGAGTAGTAGGCACACAGGTGAGAATCTCCATTGATGTCTTTCTGCATGAGGATAGCTTTGACAGCTATAAGAGAGGTGTCCATCATGAGGAAGAAGGGTTTGGTGGTATCAGGAAGAATGAGAACAGGGGTGGACAAGAAGATGTCCTTGAGGCAAAGGAATACAGCTTGTTGGGTATCATGCCAGATCCAAGGCTGGGCATTGTAAAGTTCTAAATGTGCCTGTATGTGAGGCAAAAGAAAGAAATGGGGCAATGTGTTCATCCCAGGGAGTTGCAAGGCAATGCCAAATGGCTGGAAATAGGTAGTAAAAGAATGAGAAAGAGTGTACCACTGGTGTGGACAACTCCTATGTGGGCCTTCTCCAAAAGGAACTGGGCTCTGGACTTCCAGATTTGTTCCTGGACTTCTGTGCACAATGCAGACAGCAAGGGAGGACTAGGACCAGGCGTTCAGGCTTATACCAGGTGTACTAACAGAGAGGGAGAGCAGAAAACTATATTAGGTAACTAATGACATGCCTATGTAGTGCTCAACTAACATAAAACAATGTCAAATAGGTAAAAATAGGACAACTGGCCCAAAACAATGTAAACCAGTCACAAACAAACAAACCTGGACACCAGAATACCAGGAAACATCACCAGGAAGTGATCCTGGCCAGTATAAATGAACTCCAGCTGGTTTCTGTGCAACCCGGTTATGTAGGGGATCAATCCCGACCGGAAACATACTGGGAAATCATCCAGTATACCGGGATAATGTTGGGATGACCAGGATAACACTGGATGTGTTGCAATATCATCGGATGCCCTATAAATCTGGAATACAACGTAGAGAACCACAGGTCTCTATATTGTTCTTAAAGAAGAAGACATTGGAGATGAGCTAGTTCTTTTGTAATGCGAAGGCACACTTCTGGTGCAATGAGCTGTTCCTAGGCTTGGCTTCCTCACTTATCTACCAAGGGGAGGCACTCATGGAGAGGCACAATGTCCCTTGGAGTTATAAGACTTTTAGAGGCAAGAGAGAGATCAAGCAGAATGGAACAAGTAGTGCACTGTATATTGCATAGAACTAGCTAAGGATTTCTATACAAGAGGATGATACTAAAGTGTGCTAGCTGCAGTGCACGGGCCAGGTTATCTAAGCTGGTAATGAGATGGTAACTAAGAGACACACTGCCCAAGAGAGAGTTAGCAGTGTGGGAGGCTGTTCCATCACTTGCTGAATTCAATGCTGCAGTGGCAGTATTTTGCCACTTGATGACTGGAGCATAGCTTGGTTATGCTGGCATATCCTATTTCATCATATATGTGGTATTAGTGATCTGTAAATCCTCTGCTCAATCCTGAGCATACCTCAGGATTTTGGCAGTGCCACTGACAGATTTGTACATGGTCACAGATAGTTGAGACATTCTGATGATTTTGTGTGGGACTGTTGAGCCAAGTAATCATTGACATTGTCTGCTCTTCAGCCATTGAGTTCAGAACAACTGAGAACACCTTGATTGCAAGAGTCTGCATTAAATGTGATGTTAGCACAGTTGGTGTGAACCTGAAGTGCACAATCAATAATCTTACTGCAAGAATATTGGCAAATTCATCTCCCTGAAGTGCTTCCCACCATGTTCTAGCTATGTATCTCTGTTGAGTGCATCTTCCAGTTAAAAGGCTCAGCTCCATTGATATAGTCTTTAAGCTGGATCTTAAGGGTATTGAGGGCAACATGAGGGTGGATTTTTGAAAAGAATGGATTGTGCTGTTTCATCACTACCTCAGGATTGGGGTATTTTCCAGATTCATACACATCTCCATATTCAGCCTGGAGCATACACTGTAGATTAATTCCAACTCACTGTAGGACAACATTCTTCAGTGATTTTATAGTTGGAGTGACATCATTGAGACCCTTGCTGTTCAATAATACAGTCACCTTGGGGATTCCCAGTGGATTAAGAGATCCTGTTGTGTATATTGGTACATCCCAGTACTCTAAGCATATATTAGATCAGCACCACTCATGGTACCAGTCTCACATTACTATATACCTGGATTAAGGAAGAATGCAGTTATATAAACATCATTAGGTGAATTATTGATGAGCTTGTCAAACCATAAATTGGTGATGGCTTGAATGTGATCCATTGTATCTAAGGATAGCCTAAAACTTTTGGTTTTGAAAGCATGATCAAGCTGTGCTGTGATACCAAGCATATACGTGTATACATGATCTGGAGTTGCATGTATGTATTGCTTCCAGGCATTCAATAGCTTTGGCAAATGGTCCAATACAACCAATAAACTTTGTTAGGTCAAGTTCAAGCTGAATCTGTCCAAGTCCAATGAGATGTTCATTTAAGCCCTATAATTGGTTTATTCAATATAGGATAGTAGAACCAAGATATACTGCTGCTTACTGCAATATCTATTCCAAGACAGTGATCTTTGATTATGGCCTCAAATGCAGGGAGCCCTTGGTGCAATGAGTAGGCAGCCAAATAAATAGTTCAAAACCATGTCTTGCCAATCATCTCCAGTCCTTGTAATATCCCAAGTTTGCTGTGCTGGTAGTTGAAATGCTCCATGGTAAAGTTTGACTTGCTCATATATCCAATAATGTCTGATAACCTGTAATCCATATGCAATAAGTATCAATATAGTAAAATAGTCTAAGTTAGATCTGACAGACCTCTTTAAATTCATGAAGCAAGCAGATGGACTTGATGGCATTGTTCAAAAGGTGGCAAACATCCTGGGTATTTAGAATATGTGGATACTTCTGGCAAAGCAGCTTATGGGCTTTGCATGTGTTGCCTGCATTGTCAGAGCAAATTCCAGTGAACTGCCATGGTCCAATTATATTGATCACCTGTATCACTGAGTCAGTACTAGTAATATGTAGATGTAAGACATGATCAACACACCTGCTCCAAAGCCTCAACAATATACTCAGCTGAGTGACTGAGATGGACACC
This sequence comes from Nevesoporus exiguus, assembly GCA_038089155.1. Taxonomy (NCBI): domain Eukaryota; kingdom Fungi; phylum Basidiomycota; class Agaricomycetes; order Boletales; family Boletaceae; genus Nevesoporus; species Nevesoporus exiguus. Next base: position 8,056 of record JBBPKI010001010.1, read on the forward strand.
ATCATCTACATCCATGCAAAATATGTGTTGATCAGGGGTTGCAACATGAATAGTATAAATGGCCCTTGGTTGCCTAATCTTTCCACCATCAAAGGATATTGTCAGATTGTGACATGTGCAAAGATATTCTTGAATGGATACACTGATCTTTGCTGCCTCATTGGAAACCAGCTTGCCAGCAATGGTGGTTGAACTTGGAGGATGCCAATTCAAATTTAATTTGGCAATGAACTGCTTGAACTCAGCAGCATCAAAGCTAGTTGGTGCAATTCCTGCACAAACAGCCCACCTCATCAGTGCTTTGTCCACATTGTCCTTCCACTGCTTTTTCCCCTCTGCAAGAAAGATATTCATTCCTTTGGCTGTTTATTGTTCTGAGGTATGTCCTGTCTTCTGGCACTTGGAAGTGTGTTCACTGCCAGATGTACTGGATTCAGATACAACTAACTCAGAGTCAACATTTGCAAGTGCAGTGATCCCAGCCTGTTCACCATCTTTGTTTGCTAGATAGTCTAGTGCCTCTCTGCAAAGCTCTGCAAGTACATAATTGCAGGATTTCACATGAGCAAGGATGCATTGTCAATTTCGAGGCCATGCCCAGATCATGTGGCAACCCTTACTGCCAAGACAGCAGACCTGCTTCTGAATCATGCCATCTTTCATGTGTTTGGATTGTGGTTCACATGGATGGCATGGCTTCAAGACCTTCAATAGGAGTGGGAGAGTTCAGACACCTCCTGATCAACCATTTTCATCCTCACCTAAGGTGATGTAGTCTGGGTCTTTGTTAAGTCCAGACTCTCTGGACTCAAGTCTGATCAGAGGTCCAGAGGTACTGAGGGGTAGTAAACTAGTTAGTCTTGGAGGTGGACCGAAGTCCGGAGTGGAGGAGTTGGAGGAGGAGTTGCTCAGGAGGATGTTGGTGCATGACTTATGTGTCATGCCCTTGAACAGGTCTGTGTCCTCATATTTTGGAGGATCAGAGTTCTGACAGGAGGAGGAGATGGAAATCATGACAAGAGTCAAGAGGGTGGGACTAATTTGATATTCATGCTAAAGCTACACAATGGAGTGTACAGGGATTATATACTAGGAGTTCTGGAGTGAAGTATACTGGGGTGCAGCATAGGAGCTGTGTTCCGAGGCAAGCATTACAAATGTACAATAAGGATGAGTAATACTATAAAGAGTTCCAGGTCCAGGTATAACTGAATACTGGTCTGAGTACAGCATTGGTCCAAGTGGAGGAACAGAGCTCCAAGTGTGGAGGAGTGGAGATGGACTGGGGGAGACAGAGACTGCCAGAGTTGGCCGGAGTTGGCAGGAGTTGACCAGAGTTGGTGTTACGATTTCTCATCTTATCTAATCTTATCAGTCACATGACCACCATCACGTGACTGTGGGACATGTCACCTGACCAAGTCTAGGTCAAACTCTTTCACTTCATTTACACTCGCTCTAGACCCTTATCTAACATGCTTGTTTAATCTCCATTACTCTAGACCTATGACATCACTAATGACGTAGTAGCTTAGTCACTTATCTCTGACTGGCCCTAAATCTGTAAAGTAGTATATAAACCCAATGTCATCAACGACTGGACTTCAGTCAAGTCCTGGTTGATTCCCCTAGAACTTCCTCTTGACTCTTAAGCAAGCCTGATTAGTAGTGACCGAAGCCTTCATAGGTCTAGGTTGCCAACATTAGGACTTGACTACTTATCTTCCCTCACTACTACTCTCTATACCTCGCCGTCGTTCATGACAACCCCAGACCCTAGGGGCAAAGGGAATCTCTTGTTACCTACTACTCTTCACCCTTCATGCGCACTTGCACCTCTATTACCTTTTACATATACCCCGGCTATACGCTGGTGAAGGTTGACTTAGCCTTAAGCGGTCGTCAAGGGGTGAGCTCGAGAGCTCTTAATTGGTTTAAAAACTGCCTCCGCACATTTCATCTTCGAAGGAGCTTTGGCTCGTGTCCACGTGAGGCACATAAGTTTTAGAATTACTACTACGCATTTGGCAACTGTCAAAAGAGCAGTCTTGTGTTCGACAGCCCAAATTACCTACGATTTTCTAAGACTCAAGTCGAGGAGGCTATTGTCCCGATCGAGTAAGAAGTTGGTGTTGACAAAGGTCCACACTTCTTTTACCTTTAAAAATGAATGTTCCCAAGAGATCCCACCAAGTCTGAGGAGATCGAGGTTCGCCTCTCCAAGGAAACTCAAATCAGGGTAAACTACGAATACCACTGACAAGCATCCTTTGACCTGAACGACAAGTATTACGACGCTCAAGGAGGTCACCACTTCAGAACACCAAGGACTCCTACCTCTGAGGTAGAAGAAACATCGGACTCGGAATACTCCCCCTTCCCTGCCAGAGAAGACCAAGAAGGTTGGCTCCACTATCAGCCACCAAACCCACATTTTGGAGTACCTGATCCACTCCCACGACAAGCTCTTTTTGAAAGAGAAGACCTCCTTCCATACTTCTTAGACATCATCAGAAATAATCTCAACTTTGACGAAGACCTACTCTTACACTTCCAAATCACTCCAGAAGAAGCAGCACGCTTCAGAAGACAAGTACTTTCAGTCCAACTATACGAGGACCCCAGACCATGACAATGACAAGAGATAGGACTTCTTGCAGAACTAAGGGAAGGACTACTTGCCCTGCAAAATCTACGCACTCCATCTCTCTCCCCTACCCCTGAACCGGAAATAGTCCCAGTTCCAGAAGAAGAACATCACGTCGCGGTACCCCTACAGGAACCTGCGCCCCCACATCGACTCAGAAACCGACGACTCCTCAGAGAACCACATCGTTGACCAACCCTCATCCCCCGATCGGAACTCCCAATCTCCTCATGAACCCGATCCCATACCAATGGCAACCGCAGAACACATCCAAGAGCTCGTGGACCAGATTAACAATCTGAAAGAGCAACTCAAGACTCTGCAAAGATTGAGCGGAGTAAAAGAAACCAGAAATACAGAAGTAAAAATCACAAAAAAAGTGGAGTCAGTGCCAGAGCCCGGAAGGTACGATGGGAGTAAAGTAAAGTACGATAGCTGGAAATTACGAACGAGGCTATATATAGACGGAAATCTCGAAACCTTTGTAACAAACAAAAACAAAGTAATAGCTATCCTAACAAGGGTGGGGCCAAAAGAGGGAGAAAAGGATACACATGGAGCCGAACAATGGGCTCAACAATATCTCATGAGATTTATCGAAGAAGATGCCCTATGGCCCAGTATCAAAACCCTATGGGACGTTATGGACCAAAGGTTCAAATCCGTCAATAAAATAGATGAAGCATGAATGAGGCTGGACCGCTGCCGCCAGTACAAAAATGAAACAATACAAGACTTCCTGACCAGGTGGTTAGGACATTACTACGACACAAAGGGCAACCTGGCAGATGAAGACCCAAATGCCGTCAGACTGCTAGAAGGAGCAGTAGACACCACAATCATGGAACAGATCTACTACAACGACCAGAGAAAGAACTGTGTCCAAGATTACATAGAAGTCCTCCTAAAAAAGGGATCCAGCATGGAGTCCTTCAAAATGAGAGGAAAGGATACCTCAAGGGTCGCTTACTCATCCAATCACCAAGAAGGGCAAGCCCGAACATATGGAGGCCAAGGACAACCGATGGACATAGGAGCTCTCCGACAAAAGAACTCCAAATGCTACAATTGCATGGGAGATGGACACGTTGCCCACAACTACCCAAAGCCAAAAAAGGAATGCATGGAGTGCAAATTCCTTGGAGGAGGGCACAAAGTAAATTGCCGAAAAAGAGCCACGGAAGCCTCGCGACCTCCACGCATCCGAGCAACGAACAATGAAGAAGAAAGGAAAGAAGAGAAGAAGGAAGAGCCCAAAGGAGAACGGGCTATAAAAGGCATGGACTACAAGGCGATGAAAGCCTATTTCTTCAATTTACATGATACAGAAATGAAGAAGGCGGGAAAAGGCTATGGCAACTGAGGGATCTGGGACCTCAGAAGCCAAAAGAAAACACACTAAACATGAAAAATAGTTTCTCCTCTCTTTCCCCTTATGTACAATATGGACAAGATTTCGACGATGACTCAGAAAGTTCTACATGTTACTCTTCAGACTCTGAACCATCTAGTTCTATTTATAGAGTACATCTACCTTCAACCGAGACCAGGTCTCCCACAAAGGAGCTTGCTGCATGGGAATGCAGGCTTAATTCGGTCAAAGAAAAAGAAAAAAATATTTATGAGGATAGTTTCCCAGAATGAATCCTCCTACGCAACACCAAGGTGCAATACGAAATCCTTATGGACATTTTGATCGCACACCCCACTACCAAGCACAAGAAACATCAGTGCAAGGCCCTTTTGGATAGTGGTGCAAATGGGATCTTCATAGATCAAAAATGGGCTGAAGAAGTAAAGCTTCCCCTACAAAAGATGGAAAAGGAAATCCCTGTCTTTAATGTAGATGGAACAAAGAACTCTGCAGGAGCTGTTACACACCAAGCAGAGATAATTTTGGACTATCGAGGTCATTGCGAACGCCTAGTCACGGAAGTTACCAATCTAGGCAAGAACCCAATGATCCTGGGATACACATGGTTGGCAAAGCACAACCCAACCATAGACTGGATGAAGGGAGAAGTGAAAATGACAAGATGTCCAAGGTCCTGTTACATGCTATCGGACCGAGGATCGAATTTGGCGAAAGAAGAAGAAAAAGAACTTAAGCACGCTTCGACCGTACATAGGTTCATCAAAAATCTTGAAGTACCCAAGAAAAGGGAACCAACTCTTGAAGAAATGGTTCCCAAGGAATACCATCACTTCTTGGACGTTTTCAGTAAAAAGGAGTCAGAACGACTTCCCTTAAGAAAACCCTGGGATCACGAAATAAAGCTGAAGCCTGGCTTTCAACCAAAAAAGGCAAAAATATTCCCCATGAGTAAGGACGAAATGGAAGAGCTAAAGTCCTTTGTGGAAGAACAGACCAAGAAAGGGTATATTAGACCCTCACACTCTCCACAAACAAGCCCTGTCTTTTTCATTCCAAAGAAAGACGGAAAGAAACAACTTGTCCAAGATTATCGGTACCTGAACAAATGGACGGTCAAAAACAACTACCCCTTACCACTTATAAGTCAATTGGTGGATAAGCTCCAAGGGGCGAAGCTCTTCACCAAATTAGATCTTTGATGGGGCTACAACAATATAAGGATAAAAGAAGGAGACGAATGGAAAGCGGCGTTTGTCTCTCATTCAGGAGCCTACGAACCCCTAGTAATGTTCTTCGGCCAATGCAACACACCCTCTACATTCCAGCAAATGATGAATGAAATCTTTGCTGACATGGATGGTGTCGTCATAGTCTATATAGACGACATAATGATATTCACCAAAATGGACGACAAAACGGAACACGATAAAATCATCCATGAAGTTCTCAAGAGGCTTAAGGAACACGACTTATTCCTAAAGCCTGAAAAATGCTTTTTCAAGCAGAAAGAAGTCGAATTCCTCGGAATGGTAGTAAATACTGATGGAATTAAAATGGAAAAAGGAAAAGTGGAAGCCATTCTCGACTGGCCTATACCACGAAACGTCAAAGGAGTTCGCAGCTTCTTGGGGCTCGCAAACTACTACCGAAGATTTATCCAAGACTTTTCAAAAGTCTCAAGACCCCTTAATGATCTCACCAAGAAAGATCAACCCTGGCAGTGGGGACCCCAGGAACAAGGAGCTTTTGATCAGCTCAAAGAAGCCTTCACGACGGCCCCCATACTCCCATACCCTGACAATAACAGTGAGTTCCGCCTTGAAACGGATGCTTCGGACTTCACAACCAGTGCAGTCCTTTCGATCAAACAAGACGAGAAATGGCACTCCATTGCCTTCTCCTCTGCTTCCATGACCCCCGAGCAGAGAAATTATCCCATAGCAGATAAGGAAATGCTCGCCATCATTCTAGCTCTAGAACAGTGGCAGCATTACCTTGAGGGGGCAGAAGAATTTGAGGTTTGGACAGATCATGCCAACCTCAAATATTTTATGACGAAACAAGACCTTAATCGAAGACAAGCCCGATGGTCACAATGGCTGTCACGATTCAACTACATCTTAGTCAACAAGCCCAGTTCACAAATGGGCAAAGCTGATGCTCTCTCTCAACAAGAGGATCACGCGCAAGGAATTGACGAAGACAATAAAGGTCTTCAAATGATCCCTGAATACAGAGTAAGGGCACAATCCAAGTATGCTTACACAATCAAGGGAGAAGAAAGAAAACTCCTTGAAAGAATAGTGGAAGCACAAGAAGAATGGAAAGGTGAAGATAAACCCAACCTTCTTACCAAAAACAGAATTCTGTATCTTGGTGACAGAATCTTCGTTCCTCAAAAGGAAAATTTGCACCAAGATATAATTACACTCTACCACGACTCCCCTATCGCCAGACATGGCAGTGCTGAAAAGACCTGGCAAATAATAGAGCGATACTTTCAATGGAATGGCCTTCAAGCCCAAGTGAAAGACTATTGCTCAAGGTGCAACAGATGCGCACAAATGAAACCAGAGAATAAAGCACCAAAAGGGGAATTAATTCCTAATCCAATTCCAGAAGGTCCATGGAAAGATATATCCACGGACTTCATTACTGACCTTCCCTTATCAAACACCTATGACTCTGTTCTAGTCGTAGTAGACCATTTCTCTAAAGAGGTGGAATTCATCCCCACCAACAAAACAATTACTAGCCTAGGAACAGCTAAGCTATATCGAGATCATGTTTGGAAGCATCACGGTCTCCCAAGGTCCATAATCTCAGATAGAGGACCACAATTCGCTTCTCAAGTAATGAAGGATTTGGGCAAGATGCTCACAATAGACCTTAATATGTCGACGGCATTCCATCCTCAAACCGATGGACAGACAGAAAGGGTCAATAGAGACCTTCAACAATATCTTCGGCTTTTTATGGCTGAAAAACAAGACAAGTGGTCAGAATGGCTTTCCCTAGCACAATTTTCATACAATAATCATCAACACTCTGCCACAAAGAAGACACCGTTTGAGGTCACGAAAACCTACAAACCAAGAATGGGTATAGAACCCACGCTTACAAGGAACGAATCGTCCTCAGCATTTGCACAGGACTTTTCTAATATGCTTGAGCAAGCTAAAGCCTTGCTTGAAAAAGCTCAACAATCAATGAAAAAGCAGGCAGATAAGCACCGCACCAAGGTTCCAGATCTGGTAGTCGGAGACAAAGTCTGGCTATCGACTGAGAATATTAAACTTAATCGGGCCTCGAAGAAGCTCATGGAGTGATGGATTGGCCCTTATGAAATCCTTTCATTTGCAGGCCCTAATGCCATTACTCTCAAATTACCATCTACAGTGACTCCCAAAACCGCTGCAATGTTTGACTATTTTGCAGTACTGGAAGTGTAGTAAGTGCAAGCGTGGGAGTATCGCTTAGCTTTGGTTAGGTGAAAGGTAGGGGACACCTCTGGCTA
>JBBPKI010001011.1:0-15587 GCA_038089155.1 Nevesoporus exiguus
CGAAAAGAAGTTAGAGCCTTTCTTGGTTTCCTAAACTTCTATCAACGATTTATCAAAGACTTTGCCCAATTGGCCCGTCCCTTAAACACCCTTACTTCTGAAAAGAAAGACTTTGAGTGGACTCCAGAGTGCCATCAAGCATATGTCACTCTCAAAAACATAATGATGACAGCCCCTCTCCTTCACCTTCCAATTGATGACGGTATTTTCAAGGTGGAAACCAATGGTTCCGGTATTGGTATTGGTGGAATACTCTCTCAGAAACAAGGCGATCACTTCTACCCAATTGCCTTTTACTCTTGGGGACTTAATTCTGCCGAACAGAATTACCATGCCGCAGATCTCGAAACTCTGGCCATTATTGAGGTCCTCCACAAATGGCGTCACTATCTCCTTGATGCTACTCATCCTTTTGAGGTCTGGTCCAACCATAAAAACCTTGAGTTTTATCGATGTCCTCAAGATCTCTCTCGTCGTCAAGCTCACTGGCAGTATACTCTCCAGCAATACCACTTCCTTATCCATCATCGTCCAGGCAAGTCCAATCCTGCGGATCCTCTGTCCCGGAGGCCAGACTTTGAAAAGGGGGTGGAGCTTGACAACAAAAAACAAATCCTCCTTCCAGATCACCTCTTCGTTCGCCACACCACTTCCGAACCTCCTGAAACCATCATTCCACTTTCTCACAGTACTGAATCCATCTTCGATACCGTCTGCAAGCTACAATATAAGAGAGAACAATATGCTAAAGAGGGATTAAACAAAGGAAATCCCAAGTGGAAAGAACAATCCAGAGTCCTGTACTGGCAAGAACGTCTTTACATTCCCAACGATGCCAAATTAAGGGAACGGATTATTAAAGACAATCATGATCATCCCTTAGCAGGACATCCTGGAATCCGATGAACAAGGGATCTAATCATGGCGAAATTTTATTGGCCATCCCTTCGCAAAGACATAGAACGATATGTCAAAGGATGCAATGCCTGCCAAAAGACTAAAGTCCACCATTCCACCTCAAAAACGCCCCTCCATCCAAATGAAGTTCCATCCAATCCCTGGGAAGTTATCTCTGTAGATATTATTGGACCACTCCCTCCTTCTAAAGGACATAATGCTGTACTAGTAGTGGTAGATAGGCTAACAAAAATGACCCATCTTTTCCCTGTCGATACAACCATTTCTTCCAAAGGAGTAGCTATCATATTTCGAGATCATATCTTTAAACTTCATGGAACCCCACAAAAGGTTATCTCAGATAGAGGTTCACAATTTGTCTCTTCTTTTATGATGGACTTATACACTTTACCCAAAATAGAGGGCAATCCATCTACAGCATATTATCCCCAAACCGATGGACAAACAGAACGCATGAATGCCGAGGTGGAACAATACCTTAGGCTATATTGCAATCACAAACAATCAGATTGGACAGATTGGCTCCCTCTTGCCAAGTTTGCAATCAATAGACAACAAAATGAATCCATGGGATCATCCCCCTTTCTGCTTAATTACGGACAAGAACCATTGATCAACTCGGATATGAGAATTCAAGTCCGAAATGAAGCAGCTAAAGAATTTGTCGAGTCCATCAGAAAGACTAGAGAAGAAGCTTCCGCAGCCCTAGAAAGAGCAGCAGCTGACATGAAAAGATTTCATGATCGAAGAGCAAAGGAGAGACCAGAGTATAAAAAGGGAGATTTGGTATTGGTCGAAGCCACCCATATTCGTACAGATCGACCCTCCCACAAATTAGACGATCGGAGATATGGTCCTTTCCAAATTATCAAAAAAGTTGGAGAAGGTGCTTACCGATTGAAGCTGGATAAATCCTGGAAAGCAATTCATCTGGTTTTCAATGAGTGCCAACTCTGGCCATATGTCAAAGGGACCTATCCATCGCAACAAAGAGAGCCAATTCCCCCTCCGGTCACAATTGAAGGACACGAAGAACAAGAGATTGAACAAGTAATTGACTCTCAGGAGCAACGTGGACAAATCAAATACCTAGTCCACTGGAAAGGTTTTCCTCGCGAAGAACAAGAATGGAAGAAAGCAATCGACTTGTCCAATGCTCTAAACGCCATTCACGATTTCCACCGAAAACACCCTTTGGCAGCCCGACCTGCTGCTCATCTTCAACTTCACTCCCATGGTTCTCCATCTCTCTTTTCCTCACCTGACTTTCTTGCCTTTCGCCAACAATATAAAAAATACTCTGATGATCTCTTTGAACTTCTGCCAGTAGACAATCCTGCTCATCTGGAATCTGAGCCTTGAAAAGGGGGTAATGTTAGAACTTTCATTTTCTTCACCTATATCACAGACTCTTCTCGAATATTCCATCACATGACGTCATTGTTCTACAACATTCTATCACATTCCATTCCCATGATGTCATTGTATTAGTAAGATCATAGCCACCTAGTAGTAAGACACTATATAAACTGATGTATCTAGTCGACTGACTCTCCAGTCTTGGAATTGTTACTCATTTCTCCTCATTAGTGGTTCCCTGGAACTGCTCGAGTGTGAATATCATAACACTCTGGGTGGGGAAACTGACAGAGGGAAGCGTACCAGGTGCTAGAGCTGACATTACTGGGCATGGATCAATCAGCAATAATGAGCACGTTCTAGTAGGGCAAACGATGTAGTCCTGGTTAGGAGTGGAGTATGTACTATGTCCCGTATGAGGGTGACCGAATACGCGTTGGGCGTGTGCTAAAGCTGTACCGGCGCTTCGAGGATCCTCGGCATGGTAAGATGCTGTGGAGAGCACTGCTTCCTTCTCTCCCTCAGTTCTTTCGCCGCGCTCTTTGGCAAGCACGCCGCCTCGACGACCGGCTCGCAAGTAACTGCTAACGAACCATCATGTCAAGCGTCACATCACGACGAGCTGAGAATGGTGGACCGAAGCCACATCGAATAGTCCGATCGCTTGGTGCCTGGATTCGCGCACTCACATATCTCCCTGATGGGCGGGTTGTTATTGGATCTTGGGACGGAAACATGAAGGTCTTAGATTTAGAGAGCGGGGAAGAAGGGGTGATATCGAGGGGGCACTACGGCGAGATATGGAGCCTTGCTGTGACCTCAGATGGTACCAAGACCATCAGCAGCGATACAGATGGGACCATCAAGATTTGGGACATCAAATCGCACCGGCTCGTCCAACAGTGGACCTGCCCAGGGAATTATCCAATACTTGCTATTTCACCCAATGATCAGCTTATTGCGGTGGGTCGTGAAACAGTGACCATATACACTGTGGAAGGGAGACAGATCAACAAACTCATTGATTGTGGATGGGATAGTGAAGTTAATTCCATGTGTTTCTCTCCAGACAGCAACAAACTCGCATGCGTCACTTGGAGTGACATTCGTGTCTACGACGTCAAGAGCAGTGCACTCATCCTTGATCATCCGTTGGAGGAACTTGGTCTCACTCGCGTGCTGTGGTCACGTGATGGTAGCAAGTTCTTCACGGCCTGCTCGCTCGATGAAACGATCCGCTGCTGGGACTCTAACACGGGATCTGAAATTGGACGTCCTTGGATTGGTCACACTAAATGGATAGAGTCCGTCTGTCTTTCGCCAGATGGATCGATTCTTGCAAGTGCGTCAGACGACAGCACCATACGTTTCTGGGATGCAACTTCCGGCCATCCTATTGGAGAACCTCTACAACATAACGGCTATGTCAATATGGTTTGTTTCTCGCCCTGCGGTCGATTCGTGGCATCAGTAGGCCGGGAAGCAGAGATATATTTGTGGCGGGTACCTTCAAGCTCATATTCCGTTGAGAATTCGGTAACGACACTCACCAGATGCAACCCAGCGTTCGTACTTACTGCCCCACTCACTCAACAGACGAATTCTACCGACCTCAGCGCGCCACAAAATGCTGTTCAATCAACACCGGTCTCTCTCTTTCGTCATTCTCAACCATACCCCAGGGAGGTTCCCCATCCCGAACAAGTACTGGATTTCAATCCCAATGTAAGCAACTGTGATTTTTCAGCTTGCACACTTATGCTCATCCAGACATGGAGGTTTTCCCTCCCACACCGAGTCATCTCACCGCCACTGCTTCAGTACACAATTCATGGCCTCTCTCCGGCCTACAGGTTCCAAGACAAGATAAAAACGACTTTTCTGGATCGTCCCATATCTCTGGTAAAGTGGATTTACAGTCCATCCTTCCAGATCACTCTCTCAGCCTCGATGAGCGTCAGCGCATACTTGATCAGCGACTACATCAATTGGTATGGGTGCCTGTCCCTACCAAGATACATTCACCAACCATATCTTGTAGTTTAGTCTTGTGACTGCGGGCGGGCTTCGCGTCCGCCATGACCTTATACCCGCTAGTTCGCCTCGGGACGTACAAGACATCTCACTGATATGTCACGAGAGGACTGTGGATCATGCCTCGAATTCGATGCCGGTGCGTGTTCTAGTCATTGTGCCTATCCTCCAGCGGTTTGCAAGGGTGTCAAAACCAGCCCATATTCGAGTCATAACCTAATTCCCGTCACTTTGCTACAGGCACAGTCGCACGCCGAATCCTCGACATTTGTTTTTCGTTCCACATCAAACGGAGATCCTAAGAAGATACACAAGATCGACAAAATCAAAGATAAACTCGTAGGGATGCTTCGTGAGTCCATTTCGATGCGCTAGACGTGCGTTGAGTCTAGTGACACTATGTACACAGGTGAAGTCGGTTTCAAGTTGTCCAATGGTCGATTACCGTGGTCCACCCTCGAAGGCGACCTGCTAAAGAAGAACTATATAATTCTCAACTGGCCCGAAGGTGTCGTCCGTGATAGGGATAAAGGAGTGTCTGGTCTAAGTGCAGAGGACGCAGACCAGCTTTACAATGCACTCTTTGTTGACAAGCGATGCATTCAGTTCGTTCGATCTGAAGGTGTGTTTTTCACCATGTACAGTACTACGATCCAGGATCTTTCAACCATTTATAGAATTTGCAAGTAGCAATGATGAGGCCACTTCTTTGGCTGTTGCGGCTGGCTCTGGTGAGAGGGACCGTCTCGCTGCAGGAAAGCAGCCGAGGTTCAGAGTGACCACGGCAGAAGCATATCCTCGCAAGAAGCGACGTCTGTAGGCGTGCCTCTCACGGTGTAACTTGCAAGGTAATTTACATGATAAGATCATCAGTCGACGGTAGTAGATTATGGATTTGCAGCGATTGGGATACGTGCCCAATACCCAGATAGATGCTATGGACCAACCTGATCTTTATTGGACGTGCATTGAGGACTCTCGCTCCACTACGCATTCCCATGCACTGAAGAACATCTCGATTCCTGTAGTGTGACAGTGGTATATACAAAATCGACGACTTGAAGGGAGCAAACTATGGTACAAAACAACGGACGTGGTACTGGTAATCCTCGTGTTCAGTGGCAAAGTCTCACAATTGCCATATCCAGAGACCCACCATTCAATGTGTCGATCAATTTGAATTACAGGGAAGCAGTCTCAGCAGTGTATCGTGTTGACAAGGAAAGTGCTCACTGTGTCTATTAATGTATAGTCCTTTGTGACTGGCAACCATGGGACCCATACACAAATGGTGCTCAAATCGAAGGTATAATCATCTACTGCCCGCTTTTCGCACCGGGCGACATTGGAAGTCTTGTTTGGCCGGCCTTGCGAGGTAGCAACGTCTGCGCTATCAAGTCCCAATCGGGCTCTGAGACTCGACTCGCAGGTGGCAAACGGCGTTAAGCTTGAGTATACTAAATCTAGTGTGCCCACTAACTCCAACTATCTTTCTTGGCTCCAAATTCCATGTGCTCGCCAGCAGGTGACAGGGACTCGGAGACTCGCGCTGGGCAGGGAAACTGGAAGCAGACCGGGTGCTGAAGCTGGCATCACTGGGCACGGGTCGGTCATAATAACAATATTGAATTCGTTCTAGTAGGACGAACAATGTGGTCCTGGTTAGGATCGAAGTATGTACTAGCCGAACACGCGTTGGGCGCGTGCAGGCTGAGGCAGCACCGGCGCTTCGAGGTCCTTCGGCGTGGCAAGGTGCTGTGGAGAACATTGTTTCCTTCTCTCCCTCAGTTCTTTCGCCGCGCTCTTTGGCAAACACGCCGCCTCGACGACCGGCTCGCAAGTAACTGCTAACGAACCATCATGTCAAGCATCACATCACGACGAGCGGGGAACGGTGAACCGATGCCACATCGAGTAGTCCAATTGCGTGATGCCTGGATTTGTGCACTCACTGGCACATATCTCCCTGATGGGCGGGTTCTTACTCGATCTCTGGGCGGTAATATGAAGGTCTGGGTTTTGGAGAGCGGGGAGCAAGGAGGGATATCGACGGGGCACTATGGCAGGATATGGAGCCTTGCTGTGACCTCGGATGGTAGCAAGACCATCAGCAGCGATGGAGATGGGAACATCAAAGTTTGGGACATCAAATCGCACCAGCTCGTCCAACAGTGGACACGTGCGGATCTCCTCTGGTGAAATCGTAGCCTTAATAGAGGTGAATCATATTGGTACGCACTGCATGACCTGAGGTATGAGAGCAACGCCATCGCCAAGATTGGGCACCAGAGGAAGACAACTGCCTCAAGGATCATGGTATAAGCTGTGAAGGTTCAGTTAAACACTCGTTCTATATTTTTCCTACTTCTGCGATTTCGCCATGTATTCGGTGCTAAACGTAAACAAATGCCTGGGCCGCACTGCCTTGAGTCTGATAGTATAAACAGCTGAGGTCGGCAATGCGTTCAGTGTTTTCTCTCCCTCAGTCCTTTCATCACACACCTTTGCGAATACGGCGTCTCAGGCACCCAGCTCACAACCAACTCTCAACAAATCATCATGTCAGATGCCACAGAATCATGGGCCGAGGAAGACAGATTTCAGCCCCGCCTTGTAATCAAAACCCATGCTCAGGAACTCGCGTACCACACTGATGGACGACGCCTTATCACTGGGTCTCGTGATGGAGTTGTGAGAGCCTGGAATTTGGAGAGCGGAAAGCAAGAAGGGAAACCAATGCGACTCAGAAGACCGGGAGCCTCTCAAGCCTTTGAAGCTATGACCTAGGATGGCAAGAAGATCATCAGAAGTTACTTTGATGGAAAGATCTATGTGTGGGACGTCGAGACGCACAAAGTTGCCAAAGAATGGACTCATCAGAGCTGTTCCCGCAGGTTCGCCATCTCACCTGATGATCAGCTGATTGCAATGAGCGGCCGTTGGTCAGAGCCAGTCACCATATATACCATGGAAGGGAGACAGATCAGTGATGCTATCAAACCCAGCGAGCCTAAATTCATGTGTTTCTCTCCAGACAATAACAAAATTGCATGTTGCAATTATGAAACCCATGTCTATGACATTGAGAGCGATGCACTCATCCTTGGTCCATTGAAGGGTTCCGTTGTGTTGTGGTCACGTGATGGCAGAAGGCTTTTCACGGCTTCGAATTGGATAGGCCTCCCAGTGATCCACTGTTGGGACTCTGATACAGGATCTCCAATTGGATGTCCCAGGACAGGTCATACTCACCGGATAAACTCCCTTGCCCTTTCGCCGGATGGATCAATTATTGCAAGCGCATCAAACAATGGTACCATACATTTCTGGGACACAACTTCTGGCCATCCTGTTGGACAACCTTTACCACACAATGGTGCTGTTGAAGTAGTTCATTTCTCACCCTGTGGTCAATATGTGGCATCAGCTTCCAGGAAAATCTGGATACATTTATGGCAGGTACCCTCAGGCTTGGAGAATTTGGTAATGGCACTTACCAAATGCAGCCCAGTATTTACACTCACTGCTCCTCCCACCTAACAGACAATTCCTGCCAACCTCAACGCACCACAAAATGCTGTCCAATGTATGCCTGCCCCTCTCTTTCATCCTCAACTATACCCAGTGGGGATCTTTGGTGCCGAACAGGGGCTGGATATCAATCCAAATGTAAGCAACTATAATTTTCCAGCTGCACACCTATGCTCATCCAAACTTGGAGGTACTCCATCCTGCTCCAAATCATCTCACCTCAGCTGCATTAATACGTTATTCGTGGCCTGGGCTTGATACATATGTTCCAAGGCAGGATGGAAATGGTCCTTTGGGATCATCACCTGTTTCTGGTGAGGTGGATTTACAATCCATCCTCCCAGATTGCTCTCTTGGCCTCAGTGAATGCCAGTGCATATTCGATGAGTGGCTACATCAATTGGTATAGACACCTATCCCCACCAAGGTACAATCACTGATCATATCTTGTAGTCTATCCTTGCCAGTGTGGAAGGGCTTCAAGTTCGCCATGACCTTATATCACCCAGTTCACCTCAGGACATACAGGACATCTCATGGACTGGTCAGGAAAGGACTGTGGACCATGTTTCAAATTTGATTCCAGTGTGTATTCCCATCATCATGTTTATCCTCCTGCGATCTGTGTGGATAACCTAATCCTAATTCTCATCACTCTGCTACAGGCACAGCTGCAGATTGAACATTCAAGATCTGTCTTTCATTCCAGATCGGACAAGGACAATAAAAAGATTCACAAGCTTGACAAAATTAAAGAGAAACTCATAGATATGCTTCGTGAGTCCGTTTCAGTGCATGAAGCATGGGTTAGACCTGTCAACTGCCGCATATACAGGTGAAGTCAGCTTCAAGCTGTCCAAAGGTCGACTCCCATGGTCCACCCTCGAAGGGGACTTGCAGAAGAAGGGATACACAATTCTCAATTGGCCCAAAGGGGTCATTCATGATAGAGACAAGGGAGTGTCCAGGCTGAGCACAGAGGACACAGACAAGCTGTATGATGCACTTTTTGTCAACCAGCAACACATCCAGTTCATTCAGTGCAAGGGTATGTCTTGAGTGTGCATGACCTTCTACTGTTGCTCAAATGTTTATCAGAATTTGCAAGCAGCCACAGCAAGGCCACTTCATTGGCTGCTATAGGAGAGTCAGGTGAAGGGGACCATTCAGTGGCAGGAAAGCAACCGAGATTTCTGGTTACCACAGCAGAAGGGTATCCTCACAAGAGGCAGTGTTTGTGACATGCATCTCAAGATGTATCTATTTGTCTGATATATCGCTTTCACTATATGAATGTACTACTATCACTGGTCCAGATATGACAAGTGAAAAATTGTTCACCACGTAGCAACATTAATTTCTATCCTTTTGTCTTTATTTTTTGGTGGAAAGATACAAAATTACAAGATCATCAAGCTTGTCTACACAGCAGATTTTTTAAACTACAGTGTTGACCCTCGGCAGGATGCCGATGCAAAAAATGCGAATAGGTAGGGTAATGACAAGCCCTGTCACGCGTCGGTCACGCTTGCCACATTGAATCTCCGCTGTGGCACCAGCACAGAGCAGTGTTGCTGCGTCGACAAGTCGCGCCATCACTGCCACAACCGCCAGCGGAGTTTTCTTTCGTTGGCCAGCCATGTCACGCTTTGCACGTCTGTTCGTTTACTGATAACCTGATCCCGTGTCATCCCGTCCACCTGCATGCAATCGGATGTGGTTTAGTGGTTTGAAATGATATAATGGTATTAATTCTTGTAATTCATGGTCTACAAAAATCAAATGAATGAACAGTGGTCGAGAAATGTGTCAAAATGACAATGTCACTTCGAAGTATCATGTCCATAGCTTGGCAGTGTGCTCAAGGAAGGTACTTCGAGTTTTCATCCACAGACTAATCTACTCTAAAGGTACACGCAAGAATTTTTATGTATTTTTATTGATTGTGTGGAAGGCAGAACAGGCTGATCAGTGTGTTTGTCATTGCAATACCCACTTGTCATATCCGGACCAGTGATAGTATTATCAACTCGACATGGGCTGTGCCTCTGCACCGCATTGTGATTTGTGGAATATTACCACTTGTGGATGTCGCTGTCACGAATTCCGAGGCGGCCATGGTTTGAATAATGGTGGTGGACAAGGAACAGCCTCGAAAGAACCAGTGTACATAGGGTGTGTCTCACCCTTCATCCTACTCGCTCCATGAAAGATCATGACTCATGTATGGCTCCGACAGACTCGAAGTACACTTGGTAGCTGCACCTTCATTGGCTGGATTGGATGAATTTACATTGCTGGGTGATACGCTACCTAAATAAACAAGGTCGCTGGAATCATAGCGGAGTTCACTGCCCTTTAGTGGCACGTTTCATTCCATTTGATTAAAAGCTATTCGTTGGAAGAGATGACAGACCGCTATTATGACAAGATTGACCCAGCTATACCCACCCGATGGCCTGCTCGCTGTCATTTCCTGACTTTGACCGCTGCGGTGTGCAGCGCCTAGTACTCACAAAAGCATCTCGTCGAACCCGATTCTGATCTGTTGATTAGTGTTGATTAGTGCCCCGGTCGAGTGGACTGCAAGGATAGCATGAAATAGCGGAGCAGGTGCGGTGTCCCAGGTAACAGAGGGCCAAGTCTTCACGCTCGACTTCTTCGAGGAAGCGTACTTTCCTCAATGTCCAACTCAGGTGCTCATGCATCATTGACGAAGACGTGATGAGGCTCTGCCCTCTGTACTAACATGAAATGGATGTCTCGGATGTCCAGACAGAGAGTTGGTTTGACCTGGACGCACCCTCGGGCCACCTCATGCATTGATCTGACCTGGCATAGATCTCTTTTAGGTTGTCATCACCGTGAGGTCTATCAGGCACTACCGCTGCGGACTACCCAGATAGCCAAGGTAAGCGCTACACATGGCAATATGAAATGGTCCGAATAGCACGGCTGTGCACATGCCCCGTGTGGGGCTATCAGCCATGGTGACAACGGACACAAGCTACTTGTGCATCAAGACGTTTTGCAATTGTCGTTGCCTAGAAATAACAGGCTACGCGCCCTAAAAACATGGATTTTCCCCGTCTCATGCTGAGAAGCTACAGCCTACCAACATAACAACCAGGACTCGGAAGGATTTGGTGACAAGCTTCCAGCACTATATGCATAATCTTATGGGCGGCCTTCAACCCCATATGTCAAATTCTCTGGTCCCCGTCCCGGGTCCCGACCATCGCGTCGTCACTAGCTGGGGAGTTGGAAAATATTGAGTGTCTCGCAATTGTGGCCCTTAGGCTGTGCGTTGGCCCTTCGTGGAATGATTAACAAATGAAAAGAAAGGGGAGTATCACATTGAGGTGACGTCCTGGGAACATGCGCAAGTGTGAGCAGGGGGATGGTCCAATAGTCTTGCACGTGATCCTAATCCGAACTGGTGACAAAGCCCAATGTGGCACTTTGTCGATTGCTGCTTTTTACGCCCTCTCCATGAGGGTGGGTATGACTTTGCTGGATAACACTATGCCTGTGTCTGCGCCAATGCGTTCGGTTTCTTCGTGTTCCCCGTTCTCGCTCAATGATCGGAATGGCCCACAATCTGAGCGTCAGAACAAACCGCTCCTCCTGGTGTCAGGGTAAACAAGGGCCACAACAAGCGATTGATCTTAGGGCACACTGAGAACTCATCAAGCAAAGCAGACGAGGCATACTCGATCCTCGTTGGCTGGATGTTGTCCGTCCATTCTGTCCGGCACTTGCCAACTACCAGACCAACATCCTCTAGTCTCGATGGCCTCCAATTGTACTTGCTTGTAAATTTTCGTATATCTTCCCCGCCCGACATGCACAGGAAGAATGTTGTACTCCCTCGAGGGGAAGCTGTAGAGGTTCGGTTAAATGTGTTTAGTGTTGTTCCTACCCGTGTTTTCGCCACGCAGTCGTCAGCTGGGTGCTCAACGCAAAAGAGGCCTGCAGCTGCACTGCCTCAGGTCGCGAAGTATAAGCAGTGAAGCTAGTGAAGGGTCGCGTCCAATACCCCTTCTCTCTCAAGTTTAGTCTTTTCATCACACACCTTTGCAAACACGGTGATTCGGACCCCCAGCTCACAACCGACTCTCCACGAACCATCATGTCAGGTGCCACACGATCACAGGCCGAGGATAGCAGACTTCAGCCACACCTCGTAATCCAGACCCATGGTGATGAAGTTCGGCTCACGTACCACCCTGACGGACAACGGGTTATTACTGGGTCTCTTGGCGGAATTGTGAGAATCTGGGATTTAGAGAGTGGGGAGCAAGAAGGGACGCTGATGCGACACGAGGGCTCAATACTGGACCTTGCTGTGACCCGGGATGGCAAGAAGGTCATCAGCAGTGACGACTGGGGGAACATCAAAGTGTGGGACGTCGAGACGCACAAACTTGCCAAAGAATGGACTCAACAGAGCAATTCTGGTCCCCCTACGCTTGCCATCTCACCTGATGATCGGCTCATTGCAGTGGGCGCCGGCAGTGGGCTAGTCACCATATACACTGTAGAAGGGAGACAGATCAACAAACTCATCGATTGTGGATGGGATACTGAAGTTATTTCCATATGTTTCTCTCCAGACGGTAGCAAACTCGCATGTGTCACTGATGATGACATTTGTATCTACGACGTCAAGAGCAGTACACTCATCTTGGATCATCCGTTGGAGGGACTTAATCCCACTTGCGTGCTGTGGTCACGTGATGGCAGCAAGCTCTTCACGGCCTCTCTGTCCGATGAAACGATCCGCTGTTGGGACCCTGACACAGGATCTAGAATTGGACGTCCTTGGACCGGTCACACCGAATGGATAGGCTCCGTCTGTCTTTCGCCAGATGGATCGATTCTTGCAAGCTCGTCATGCGATAGGACTGTACGTTTCTGGGATGCAACTTCCGGCCACCCCATTGGAGAACCTCTACAACATAATGACTGTGTCAATGCGGTTTGTTTCTCGCCCTGCGGTCGATACGTGGCATCAGCTGGCTCGGAAGCAGAGATATATTTGTGGCGGGTACCTTCAAGCTCGTATTCCGTCGAGAATTCGGTAACGACACTCACCAGATGCAACCCAGCGTTTACACTTACTCCTCCTCCCGCCCAACAGACAAATTCTGCCAACCTCAACGCGCCACAAAATGCTATTCAATCGACCCTTGTCTCTCCCTCTCATCCTTCTCAGCCATACCTCACAGAGACTCTCGGTGCTGAACAAGTACTGGATTTCAGTCCCAATGTAAGCAACTATG
Source organism: Nevesoporus exiguus (assembly GCA_038089155.1). NCBI lineage: Eukaryota > Fungi > Basidiomycota > Agaricomycetes > Boletales > Boletaceae > Nevesoporus > Nevesoporus exiguus. The sequence continues at coordinate 13,128 of JBBPKI010001011.1, forward strand.
ATTTTTCAGTTTGCACACCTATGCTCATCCGAACATGGAGGTTTTCCATCCCACACCGAGTCATCTCACCGCAGCCGCTTTGGTACACCATTCATGCTCTCTCTCCGACCTACAGGTTCCAAGACAAGATGAAAACGACTTTTCTGGGTCATCCCCTATCTCTGGTAGAGTGGATTTACAGTCCATCCTTCCAGATCGCTCTCTCGGCCTCGAGGAGCGTCAGCGCATACTTGATCAGCGACTACGTCAGTTGGTATGGGTGCTCGTCCCCGCCAAGGTACATTCACCAACCATATCTTGTAGTTTGGTTCTGTGATTGCAGACGGGCTTCGCATCCGTCATGACCTTATACCCACCAGTTCGCCTCGGAACATACAAGACATCTTATCGATATGTCACGAGAGGACTGTGGATGATGCCTCGAATTCGATGCCAGTGCGTGTTCTAGTCATTATGCTTATCCTCCAGCGGTTTGAAGGGTGTCAAAACCAGCCCATATTCGAGTCATAACCTAATTTCCGTCGCTCTGCTACAGGCACAGTTACACGTCGAATCTTCGACATTTGTCTTTCGTTCCACGTCAAAAGGTGATTCTAAGAAGATACACAAGATCGACAAAATCAAAGATAAACTCATAACGATGCTTCGTGAGTCCATTTCAATGTGCTAGACGCGCGTTGAGTCCGGTGACACTATGTATACAGGCGAAGTCGGTTTCAAGTCGTCCAATGGTCGGCTACCGTGGTCCACCCTCGAAGGCGACCTGCTAAAGAAGAATTATATAATTCTCAACTGGCCCGAAGGTGTCGTCCGTGATAGGGATAAGGGGGTGTCTGGTCTAAGTGCAGAAGACACAGACAAGCTTTACGATGCACTCTTTGTTGACCAACAGCGCACTCAGTTCGTTCTGTGCGAGGGTATGTCCTGAGTGTACATGACCTTCTGGAGTTGCTTACCTGTTCGTCAGAATTTGCCAGTAACGACGATGAAGCTTCTTCACTAGCAGTTGCCGGCTTGGGCGAGGGGGACCATCTAGTAGTAGGAAAGCAGCGGAGATTCAAAGTGACCACGGCAGAAGCATATTCTCGCAAGAAGCGACGTTTGTAGGCGTATATCTCAAAGAGTACCACTGGTTTGGTACATGTTCACAATGTAACGGTGATCTGTACGCCCATCGAGTGCGCAGACAGACACCAGAAGGGACCCGAATTACATTCGGAAGCAGCCGCTCACCCCGACGTGTCCTGTGATTCGATGTCTCGATCCCTGCCGTGCGACTGTGATACGTGTCATTGACAAACGATCAAATCACAGTACAGAGCATACAGCAGTCTTGGTAACCTTCTCTTTCTTGTGAAAGAACATCGACCTGAAACACGAGTCTGTAAGGACTACAGTGTGTGAGTGAGGACATGTAACGAGTAATTAGTACGAGTGGCTTACCTCCAGTCGATGGTAAGAGACTGGATAAAAGCAGGAAGTTCCGGGCAGGATCGACTAAGTAACTGTACTATCCAAATGAGGAAGGGACCAAAGGTGAACACTACGTGTGTACCAGAATCGGGCTATTCTCCAACATTTCTATGGTAAAGCTCCGACCTCAACTTGTCCTATCACTCATCCTTCAGCACTCTGATTGGTTTACGCTAGGGAGAATTCGTCTCAGCGCGCTACCACTTCGACAAGGAATACACTCGCCGGCTCCATCTCGAAGGGCTCATGGGAACCGACTCCCACGCTCCCAGTGCAAAACCGATTTGGCGCTCGACTCGAGCTTGTAATCGCCACTGTTCCATTCCCGTACCAAGCGACATTGGAAGCTCTCGCCTGGCCGGCCTTGCGATGGGGGAGAGTCGGCGCCAACGTAGCTAGACATGTAGATGTGAACGAGCGCAACTAGAACTTACAGGCACCCTAGCTGTGCACCAACTTTCCATTCGACAGACAAGAGCGAGGATCTATCAGAGTGCCCGGGCTGAGGGCCCGATCGCTGCTGAACGTGTGGGTCCTCTCGACCATGAGATCGTGCGCGAGCATGATCATGGTGTAGCTACCCGGTAGCGCAAACACGTTCATGCACCTCTGGATGTAAAATACTATCCCGGGCAGGGAAGGGGTCTGCATTAGGGAATACTGCGTGGTATGCTACCCCAGTCGAGAGGACACATTCAACGAGGGTCACGTTTGTTTAGGCACTGGGACCGCCACGAGTTGGTACTAAGGACACCCAGAGCAGCCAGTGATGGCAGTTTTCGCAGAGTGGCACGTCTTAGTTGGTTCCTTATAGAATATATGCGCGAGAAAGGGGAGGCGCGACGGCTGTCGAGAGACAATCTCAGTCGTCGTGCTGTGCAACGGACTATATATATTACCTGTCGAGAGACAATCTACATACAGGTAAGTTCGAGTAAGTAAATGTGAATGATAGCTAGCTCACCTCAGTCGTCGTGCGGTGCAACG
>JBBPKI010001012.1:0-15584 GCA_038089155.1 Nevesoporus exiguus
CTAGTACGGGTTGCTTACCTCCAGTCGATGGTAAGAGACTGGAGGAAAGTGGGAACGGGCAGGATCGACTAAGTAACTGTACTATCCAAATAAGGAAGGTAGCGTAGCGAACCAGAGGTGAACACTACGTGTGTACCGGAATCGGGCTGTTCTCCAACATAGGGCTGATTATTGACACTGATAGGAGGTGCCCAGACAACATGTCCGATTACTCGATCCCTTGGCTCCTTCCAGTCTGCCTTCATCTTCATGAGGAATTCCCTAAGCATCTCAGTTGTCACTCGAGTAGTGTCCAGCTGGTCTTGAGCCTGCTCCATGGCCTCCATCACCTGCTGGACATTAGGCTCACCATGCTCCAGCCTTATTCTATAATTCCTAACTTGGACCTCCCAGATGTTGGCAGTTGTGTTCATGCTATTAATACTGTTCTGGATAGATTTAAGCAAATTGATGTATGCTGTGGTGCCCATGATGACAACCTCCTTCTTTGGCGCAGCTTTGGAGGTGTAATCAGTCAGAAACTCTGGTCATCTTGTTGGGGAAGGGAAAGGAAACATACAGGTGATATAGCGATACTCATCATTACCTTCCGCTTCGGAGAATAGGACGTGGCGGGCCGTGACACCGTAAAGAGCTGTGTCCACCCTGAAGTAAAAGCCAAGGGTCCCCTGACGGTCGAGCGACTTCAAGCCCGCAATCGGCAGACCAAGTGCGGTGGTGACGGAGCTGATAACCGCCTCGAGGGGGTTTGGATGCGTGACTGGTGCAAACAGCTCTGGACCGCTAGAGAGCCTGGCGACCGACTCACGGTAAGCGACGTCCACATTGGTAATGCCGTGCTCCTTGAGCAGAGTGAGGATGTCCATGGAAGAGTGGTATGCGCGCTCGCTGGCAAGGGTGTCAGGCTGGACTCCGATCCAGATTGTAACATGAGAGACGACGAGTCTCCCACACGGGGCGATCTCTTCGTAAATGTCGACTCTCTTAGTCTCCTTATCGTCCAAGTTCTTTCCATCGTCCGAGTCCTTCTTGTCCTCCTCAACCCAACAGAACCGAGCAAGGTCTATCGATGAGAACTCGATCTTCCGGTTGCAGAGGAACCGAACAACCTTGAAACGAATGTCAGTTCACAGATTAGTGCACTTTGAGAAGGTCGAGACGAGCCTTGGAGCGGATAGTGTCCCATAGGTTGTTATTGCCTAGCTTGTCGTGGTGCTCCTTGTAGACGGGGAGGAGCCGTATATGACGGACACCATGCTCAGGCCCTGAGGGCTTCTTGAAGACGTCCTTGGAGGTTCGGAAGATCAGCTTGGGACCGCGGCGTCTGGGACCCCGGAGGCCGTAGTAGTAGAGGTGCGCCTCCAGGTCGGAGACGTCGTAGGGAGAGACCTCGACAGAGGAAACGCTCGTGGTGTCAGAGCTAGTACCCAAGAGACTGCCGAGGTCGTCTGTACCATCAGTGTCTAATGATTGGGTCCTGGAGTACACGGTGCATTCTTCGTCGAACGCTGCCGAATGGACGTAGAGTTCTATCAGGGTATTTGAGCGGGTCAGTATAAGGCAAACCCATACAACGTAAAAGGACGCGCCCGTAGGAGATTCAGGCATTGATATTGATATTAGCGGGATACTGCGTGCAATGGGAGCGCACAAGAAGGACGCAAGAGAGGTGGAAAAGGGGGAATGGGAATGGGTCCTGATCCCCCAACCGCTCTGCCCTATATATGTGTTGACGCTCAGGATGCCATTTGGATGGCATGCTTGATAGGATATATGCGCGAGAAATGGGAATGCGACGGCTGTCGAGAGACACACTATGCATGGGTAAGCTCGAGAAGGTAAATGTAAAGGATAATCAGCTCACCTCGGTCATCGCGCGGTATAACGGACTGAGGTGTTGAAGTACGAGTCTGTAGGTCGTATATACAATATGAGGTGTACTAAAGCAAAAGGAGTAACACATAAGATTGCGAGATACTGTGGTCAGGAATAGAGGAAACTTATACCACGCGCGGGGTACTGTGTACTCGAGAAATGGAGAGCGTTTATGTGCTGGTCGTGGCGTATGCGCGTCGCTTACGCACCGGTGACTAGTCTGGCGGAATGAGATCGGGATGGCAGCACTCTCGCTAATTCCAGCAATCCTGGAATGGAGCGATCGGTGCGCCAACGCGGAAGCTCAGAAGGCGTCCCATCTCTTTAGTTACACTTTTTGCCACTTTTGGCAAGTCACGCCTCATTGGTTGATTGATCGACCCCCGTCCCGATTTCGACGACACAGTGCATCCAAAGTCAAACGTGTCGTCCTCACGTCTTCTGCAGTGGCCATCATCCCCGAAGTAGCGGATCCTACGACATTCACGGAAGCGGACTGGAACGACCAGTCCATTGAGATTATCAAGAAATACAAGAACGAAGGGAGGAAGAACGAAGCCCCTAACCAGGTGAAGTACCGAGCACGAAGACGCTCGCAGAAAGAGGTAAGTAGCATCTCTTTTCTCGGTGCTGAGCAAACGGCCGCTGACGAGCGGTACGTGCAGCTGCTTGGGAATCCGTAAACAAGCCAGAGAACAAGTCTCGCGTCAACTGGGATGTGGTCGCCCTCAACCCGCCCTTTGCGAGTTGAAACCACGGAAGACGCTATTCTTCGAAGGACTGACCACCTTATCACTAGGTCTTTGTGGTAATCGCTTGAAAATCTCCTATACGGTGGACTAAAACGAAGTAGGCTCAGATCCCGGGTCTCCCAATCCCTCTGCACAAACTTTTTACAACTACGTCGCGGACAGCGCCAAGGCCAATGCAGCAGGCAACGAATTTCTCGCCAACACGGGCGCTTCCTGGATCGACATGCGCGACCTCGCTGAAGCACACGCCCTCGCGCTAGAGAAGGAGACCGTTGGCGGGGAACGCATCATCGTCAGCGCTGGTGAGCCCACACATTTCGCTCGCCGTCACAGCCCGGCCGACTGACGCATAGGGCCTCGGCAGTGGCAAGACTTTAGTGCGCGGAGAGTGTCAGTGGAGTGTATCTAGTGTTACACGAAGCAAGATTTATACCTCGTTGCTTCGCTTAAGGAGGATATCGCTAATGTCCGTCGGATCAAACGATAGTGCGTCCGAGTAGTATCCAATAGACTCGCCGTGCTTCTTTGCATCCATCGCCGTGTCACCAACTTCTCGGCGCAACGTCTTTGAAAGTCTAAGCGAGACGCTTGAGTCGGTCCCAGCTATGTCGCTATTATAACCACCTACCAAGTTCTAATGCCACTCGTTCGTCATCAATGCCTGCATCGTCTGGTAGCTTTTTGCATATCTGCTGGAAACACCTAACCGCCTCTGCGACGTGACGATCCTCCTCGAGAATGTCAAAAATTACCTGGTGAATGAGAATTTTCTGTGTCTTGAACTAGAACGAGAGTGGGTATATGCACCCAAATGATCATAGAAGGAATACCTTGATCCCAGGGTACAACGCTTCTGGTACCGAATGGTCGGTCAAGGTCGTGCGTGCCCACTTCCCCAGTATAGCGTTTGGGATCAAAGAGCTAAGCGACAATAGAAGAGTAAGCCGCAAGCGCTTCGCCCCGTTTCCCAGCGTTCGATGCTTCCTCTCCACTCTTTTGTGGTGTCTGGATGCATCGCTACGTGAACTCTGACGGCAAGTGATGAATGCTCTGGCATGTGGTCCGGCACAGGAGCTCACCAGAGAGCCAGTTGAGGAGTAATTCATTAGCCTTTACATCCTCACGCATGGTGTTCGTCATCTCGAGAGTGGACTCCGCAGCACCATGTATGCGACCTTAGGTATAGAAAAATTCACATTCGTGCCCTTTTTCATGTGCGCGGATAATCCGTGTGAGTCGTCCGATTTCATTTTCTGAAGTATGGATGTCAGCAAAGCACGAACCGAGGGGGCGATGGACACACTTGAGTTCTCGTCCCGGGCATGAAGGGAATTAATGATCTTATCGAAGGCATCCTTTTCCTGATTGACGGAGCGCTGGGACATAGCTAGCTCGCTACTGAGACTCTCTTTCTCTGCATCTGATGGTCATGGTAACAGAAGATTGGTGAGGGGAGAGTACTACCGGGGTGAAGAGGATCGCACTTGAGCTTGCTTCTTGCGCTTGAAGGTTCAGGCGTAGTGATTTAAAGGTCTCGTCAAAATGACTCCTTTGCTCATCTGCTGCGCGTTGAGAGTTGGCAAGTTCACGGCAGAGCACTTCGTCAAATTTTTCAAGTCGCACAATGCTGCTACCTAGTAGGCGTGAATCCAAGCAAACCGCAACCAGAATAGTCTGGACATACTCAAGCTTTCCTCTCGCGCACGTAGCGACAGGACGAGGACATCCTTCTCTTGCATGACTAGTTGAAGTTCGGCGAGCTGGATATGCTGCCCTCTGAGGTCTTTCTGGCTCACTACTGTTATGATATTCACACTCAAGCGATTCCAGGGAACCACTAATGAGAGGAAACGAGTAACAATTCCAAGACTAGAGAGCCAGTCGACTAGATACATGGGTTTATATAGTGTCTGACTACTGAGTGGCTATGTTCTTAGTAATACAATGATGTCATGTGATAGAACTCGATGGAATGTAATAGAACTTGGTGAATATGTGAAAGAGTATTCGAGAAGTGTCTGTGAAGGTGTGAAAATCGAAAATCGTAACAACTACGCTCTGTATAGCGACGGCGGTATATGGTTTATGAGAAATCTATTTGGCGAGTAATTCTGTCGTCAGTACCGAGGTAGGGTGCAGGAAGTATATCGCGGAGGCTACGAATGGTGATTGCGTTGCAACCGCCAGTCGCAAGGTCAAATTTATCTGACATGACCATACAGCAGACCGCACGAGTGTGCTTAATGACAGATCCGATTTGTTCTCGAGTCGCAGCGTCCCAGAACGAAACAGACGGGCAAGTGGAGGCTACAATGAACGTGCCGTTGCTTGCGAGGGCAATGCACATAGCATCCTTATTACTATGAATGGCCCATTTTGAGAGCGTTATCCTGGTGGAGACGTCGAGACAGTGGACGGTTAAAATATGAGACGCAAATTGCGACGCCGACGAGGAGGCCACCACTCTGACCGTCATGGACCCGAACGGAGTCGCAATCATACGTGGCAGTTGCGATGAAATGTCCATCCAGTGAGAATTTGGATGCCACCACCCAGTAGTCGCGTTCCCATGGGCCGAGGAGTCGCTTGCCAGTCGAAAGCGTCCACACGCAGATGGTGCAATCCCGCGATCCAGTTGCGATTCTCGTCCCGTCTGGCGAGACGTCCACTGCTCGCACCCAATCGCTGTGTGCCTTGAACTCGGCCACTTTCTCGTTCGTCTCCGCGTTCTACACCGCCACCCTGCCACCGCTCAAGAGGTGCTTGCCATCAGGGGAGAACGCGAGCGAATAGTGTGTGAGTCCTCGACCTTCGATTGTGATTGGTTTGGCATCTTTCCGGGGGATGATACCAATGGAAGAGGAGCCATTTCCTCTTGATTCTCGGGTCCACATTGAATGCTTTCGCTCGTCTTGTCCCTACCATCTTCGCTCCTTGTTGCCTCACTCTGCCGACCACTAGGAGAAGATGGGCTCTCCTTCCTAGTCGGCTCTTGTGTCTTCACTAGCTCCACCCTCCTGACTGTCCCGCACAGTGCTCACCGTTCTTTGGGTGCAAACATACGTTGGAAGACATGCTCGGCTAGATATCAGATCGATGAAGGGAATGGTGCATGGCCATCATTCCTCCTTTCTAGTACGTCTTCAAGTCCACGTGTCTCCTTCTTGAACCAATTCACACACTTAGCATTGCTTCGTTCCTCGGCAGTCGCTTTCACACACCATTGAGTCGCTGGTATGAGGCATTATGTGGCTCAGGAGGGCCAGTAATGGACTGCGGCAACGAATTCATCACGCTTCGCGTTATCCATTGCCTTGTCCTCAGACGCATCGAGTGGACTGGGCATATGTCCACGAACTGAGGAGCAAGCACCAGACACAATCCACACCCTTTCACGACGCCTGTACTCGTTGATGATGGCTTGCGCCATGTTCGTGTTGGAGAACAGCCCTATTCTGGTACACAGTGTCGTAGTGTTCACCTTTGATTCGCCCGCTACCTTCCTTATTTGGATAGTACAGTTACCCTGCCCGTTCCTGCTTTCCTCCAGTCTCTTACCATCGACTGGAGGTAAGCAACTCGTACTAGTTATTCGTCGCATGTCCTTACTCACACACTGTAGTCCTTACGGACTCGTGTTCCAGGTCGATGTTCTTTCACAGTTCGCTGCTTCAGTAGCACGCACCGATAAAATACGCCAAGCGATTACGATATTCATTGCATACCTCCTAGGGAATGGTCACTTTGTAGGGTCAAAATTTCTTGGATGATGGGGGCCAATGCGCAGCAACTCTTGAGGTCAAAGCCACGCATGCATGGGGAAGTCTAGGGTACATACTAATGTAAGTAATCTGACCTGTGAAATAGACTCGATGTTCCTACTGCACCCTCAGGAGACCACGACGGAAACGGGAGGTCCAACCGCCCCCTACTCATCCTTATTTATCCCTGGATATGCATGACCCATAGGCACTCGTCGCCAACCGCCAAGATTTGTTGTGGTAGATCTCCCTCTCCCATCTTGGAGATCATCTCCAGAAATTCAAACGCGCGGAATACAACAAATGTCTGATTGACGACGTGGCGTTTGTACCGGAATTGTCTCGCATCGGAGGTCTTTCAGCGTGACGTCAGAACCAAGAATGAAGCTAGTGCACCTTCGCGAGACCATGGGGGCGTCTGCACAAGGGATGGAAGAGACGCCCAGCAGTTGGCTAGCCCGCAGAGCAACAGGCACCCCTGAAGTTTGCCGCGGCTTCTCCAGATAAGAGGTGGGGAAAAATGGTGGGGGAATCGAAGTTTTATCACGCTAGCTGACCCCAGCTTGAAAGAGTCACCTCATGGATGTAGCTGTACCTTGACGAGTTTGTTCACGTGACCCACCCTCTCCTCACTTTGTTCCGACGATGTTCGCGACTCGTCTGAAGTTTTGACCGGACGGATCCCGACCACGTTGACCAGTGAATTTCGTTCGTGCGCATCAATTTTGGCTCGGCCCATGTAGCTGCCTGGACCCACGGCGGTAAGTGGCAGAGTGAACAGGCAGAAAGAAAGAGCGGAAAGTGGATGACTCAATAGCGGCAATCAGATATTAACATCCATGAGCACACAGTTGCTCCCTTTCGACCAATCAGACAGCCGTGGAATGGCGGCCCGAGAGCCCGGGATGCTATCCTGGGGAGCAACTGATATCACGACTGCCGCCATGATCGCCCGGCACCGCAGTATGACTCGCATATCTGACTGATGCTGATAAACCAGAGTCGGTGGTCTTAATAAGCCCAAACAGTCTGCGCAGTAGAAAAGGACCCTCGTTGGCGTCTCCCTCCGCAATCGGACTTCAATCCAGTCAAACGAACTCATCACCGCTATCTAAAATAACAGATGCCTGTCGTCCAACCGCCTGCCAAAGTGCTTGTATCGGGCGCGACGGGGTACATCGCAGTGTGGGTCGTGCGGACCCTGCTCGAGAGAGGGTACGCCGTCCGTGGAACGGCGCGATCCCTCGCCAAGGGCGAGTTCCTCAAGAAAGCGTTCGCGGCGTACGGTGATCGGTTCGAGATCGTGGTCGTGGAGGACATTGCAAAGGTAAGCCCCACCGTGCACTCATCGCACCCGCTCGAGGCCCGTCGCGATCCGTCCAATTTGGAGTCGTTCGGCCGGCCCCTGCTGCCAGTTCTACGCCACTCGGTTTCCCGGGGGGACGCCCGGGCCGTGTGTTGGCTGTTTGCTCATCGCTCATCGTTGTGGTTTGTTGGTTAGGACGGGGCGTTCGACGAGGCTGTCAAAGGCGTGGACGCCATCGAACACACGGCGTCTCCCTGCCACTTTCGTGAGGTCGATCCGGACGGTGCGTCGAGGAAAAGTGGAGGGTTGGAACACCCCGCTAATTAGTATCGTAGAGCTGATCATACCTGCCGTCAATGGCACGGTCGGGATATTCAAGAGCATCCTCAAGGATAGGTACGTCCATCGAGCATCGTGACTTTCACGCTGCAGCCAAGTTGATTGATCGAACCCCGTCCCGGTTTCGACGAAACAGTACATCCAAAATCAAACGTGTCGTCCTCACGTCTTCTGCAGTGGCCATCATCCACCATGTAACGGATCCTACGACGTTCACGGAAGCAGACTGGAACGACCAGGCCATTGAGACTATCAAAAAATACAAGGACGAAGGGAGAAAGGACGAAGCCCTTAGCCGCGCGGGGTACCGAGCATCGAAGACACTCGCAGAAAGAGGTAAGTAGCGTCTCTTTTCTCGGTGCTGGGCTAACGGCCGCTGACGTGCGACATACGCAGCTGCTTGGGAATTCGTAAACAAGCCAGAGAACAAGCCTCGCATCAAGTGGGATTTGGTCGCCCTCAATCCGCCATTTGTGAGTTGAAACCATGAAAGACGCCACTCTTCGAAGGACTGACGACCTTATCACTAGGTCTTTGGGGTAATCGTTTGAAATCTTCTATATAGCGACCAGATGGTTCCTAACTTGATTCTCTTCCATCATGAATAGCCAATGATCCACGAAGTAGGCCCCGATCCCGCGTCTCTCAATGCCTCTTCCGAAATGTTCTACAACCACGTCGCGGACAGCGCCAAGGCCAATGCAGCAGGCAACGACTTTCTCACCAACACAGGCGCTTCCTGGATCGACGTACGCGACCTCGCTGAAGCACACGCCCTCGCGCTCGAGAAGGAAGCCGCCGGCGGGGAACGCATCATTGTCAGCGCTGGTGAGCCCACACGTTTCGCTCGTCGTCACGGTCAGGTCAACTGACGCACGTCTCTCCTCGCGACAACGCATAGGGCTCTGGAAGTGGCAAGACTTTAGTGCGTAGAGAGTGTGAAGCGAAGCGAGATGGACGTCGGACTGATCCATTTCCTTTCTTTCCTTAGTTGACGCTGCAAACGACATCAGGCCGCCGCCAAAGCTCAAGACTACGCTACCTGTCGGCGTCTATGGTGCAGGCAAGACGGCAAGACATTTGTCCATGTACGACGCGTCCAAGGCGGGTCGCATCCTCGGGTTAAAGTACCGGACGATCGCGGAGACGACAAGGGATACGCTTGCTGACTACGAAGCGCGTGGGTGGTAGACGGTGGGGAGTAGGGCTGGGAACGAGGAAACCTTGTGAACCAACCACATGTACAGTACGACATGGAGACTCTCTCCACGCTTAAGAGCTATCGCGTATGTAAATGTGACCGTAGACAAAGGCACGAGAAGCACGAGAAAGACAGTTGAACGGGACAATGAACAAACGAAGAGGGTATTTGCACGTTCTCTCCTAAACCGCGATCGAGAGAAGGGATCCGAAACCAAGGGATCGATCATCAGGAACCACAACAAAGTCTGACTAGTCGGGCACCACACCTCACGCAGCGAGTGGGGAGTCTGGGTAGGACGACACCCGTCTCCCTGAGGAAAGTGGTGTCTCCTGAATGCGTACTACGGCGAGCACCCAGCATCCGGTAGCCCCCATCAATCCAAGCTGATTGGTTCGCGTCTAAGCCCGCTCATGCAACGCAATTTCTCCCGATTGCAGTTAGAATCATTTAACATGGACTAGCGGATATCTGCCATAAGTTCGCGATGTCTTCACGATAACAGAGTCGACCGCTGCCAGTCAAGATATGCGTTAGTGCAAACTGTATACATAGGCTGCGTGATCAGGCACTTGTTGTATTCGCGATTGACCTCTGGGGGCGTGCCTGCAATATATTCACGAATGTGGTCAACGCACACCGTACCAACATGAATCCTGGATTTACATTCACATCACAAGTGGAGGGCTCAATATATGCGCACCGACTTGTCCGTAATTGGCGTCTAGATCGTAGGGCACTCGTTGGCCCGATGGGCGAAGACATGATTAGCCGTTTTACTTTCGAGTATAGAGAAGTGGCAATTTTAAGCAGTTAACGTGTAATTGCAGTGTGACAAATTACCTCTTTGAAATATCATGGGCTCGTGTTCATAGCAGTTCAGAGGATCAGCATCCTGTCCTACCTGATGGGCAATCTCAGACATGACAGGTCAAGAGGCACGGTCTACAAACTCACCACTATCGCTATTCTCTGTACGCAAAACAGTCTCGAGAGTGCCCTTCGTGGCACCCATCTGGGCACGACGTCTGACAAAGCGCAGCTTTACCTGGGTAGGATCGATCTAGAGTCGCAAACGTTCGCTCATTTAGGCAGCTGCCCGACGCTCGGGCTTGATGTACAGCATAGGATGTAATCCCTCGATGGCGAAACGCGATCGGAGGGCTAGATAGTAATCACATCTGACGTTGGCTCTTCGAGGGTGTGATCAAAAGAAGGGGTGCGTATAACCCTGGACTCGAGATGGACGGGAACCAGGGCAAGAAAGTGAACCTGGGCGCGTGCGTCAAACGTTCGGTAAATCTGCGATGGTCGTGTGCCACGCGTTTCGGGTCATCCATCGTGTCGAGTTTGTCAAGGTGCAGGTGCCAAGCTGTCGAGGCCAGCGGGGTCAATTGGGTCTCGGACGGGTGGACTCGAAGGTGTGCATTGAACGCCTTGACGAGACGGGTGGCAAAAGAGTTTTTTTCTAGATGAGCTTGCGACTGCGACTGGCGAGAGACGTGGTGCGTCGGGGAGCTTGAAGTGCCTTTCGTATTTCTTCTCGGATCGGTGGTACTTGTACGTCGAGTCCATGCGAGGAACGTTGCCACTGCGCTGGTGCGGTCAGCGTGGTGCCGGTTGACACTACGGCATGATTTGCGGTGTAGCAGCTGATTCGTGGAATGTGCTACGAGCAACATGCTCGTCTTGGAAGACCCTAGTTCCATTTAGACATGCCAATTGGCGTGGGAGCGTTTTTCAAGAGCCGTGCCCCGCAGTGGGTTGTTATCTCCGTCTTCTTCTACGCCACGACGACAGCTACAAGACTACTACTGTGCACGTTCCTTGTGTTACTCTACCCGGAACTCTGTGGATACATGGCATCCAGACAAGGAGGCCCACTGAAACGGTACCCTTGCAGGCGTCATGTCTTATCCTTGCTAATCGCTGTCTATTGGCAGTGCCGATCCAAACACTATACAGGACAAAATACTCGTTGGTTATCAGGGATGGTAAGCATCTGGACCGCATGCAATCACCATCTCTTATAGTGTCCTCATCACAGGTTCACATGTGCCGGGGATGGCAAGCCCATCGGTCCAGGTGCGTCCCTTCTGGATGCTCTCGTCCACCATGTGTGCTCATAACGTCGTAATTGGAAGGCCACCACGGCTGGCTCCACTGGTTTGATTCTCCAATACCCAGCGGCGGCCGTCCAAACGTTGATCTCTGGCCCGACACTTCTGATTACGACCCCTCCGAACTCTACCCCGCACCGGGTCTTCAAACGGCTTCTGGCGATCCCGTCTATCTCTTTTCCTCACGGAACCTCAAGACTGTACAACGCCATTTTCATTGGATGGCCCTGCATGGCGTCGATGGAGCGTTTTTACAGCGGTTCGCGGGTCAGTGTGAGATCAAGTCAGGGAACACCGGCATTCGGGATTTGAGGGACGAAGTAGGAGACAGAGTGCGGGAAGCGGCGGAGGCAGAAGGTCGTGTCTTTGCCATTATGTACGTCCCTTGGCCCCTCCCTGACCTCCACCTTTGACGCGGTGACCCCCACCGCCTTGTGGCCTAGGTACGACGTGTCAGGCGTAGCGCTAGACAAGATTCAAAATATCCTTGAACAAGATTGGACACATCTCCTTTGCGACAAGCATGTCCTTGACAGCCCGAATTACCTGCACGAGCAGGGTAGACCCGTTGTTGCGCTCTGGGGTGTGTCTCGCATCACATCGCTGTCACGATTGACGGTGACGTGTGCTTTATTCAGGCTTTGGTTTGAATGGACGTAATCACTCGCCAGAGCTCGTGCGTGCCATTACCGCATTCTTCCGTTCGTCTACCCCTGGCGGGGTGTATCTCTTCGCAGGTACAGCTGGGCATTGGCGAACCTCGACGTCTGATGCGGACCGGAATCCAGAGTTTGTTTCGGTATGGACGGAGTGTTTCGATGCTATCAGTCCGTGGACGGTAGGGCGCTTCGGCAACGAGGAAGAGGCCGATCGGTGGGGTCAAGGACGCCTCAAAGCAGATGCCGAGTATCTGAACCAGCTCGAGGCGGAAGGTGGACGGAAGGTCGATTACATCCCTGTCGTACTACCTGGGGGGAGCGTGCGTCCTTGTTCGTCGACGGTGTGTCGTCGGTTCGTTGACGTTTGGGTAGGGGTTCAACCTTTCGAAAGGCAAGTGGCGGATGAACGACATGCAGCGAAACGGCGGACGATTCTTATGGACGCAAATATACAATGCACGTCGTGCTGGCGTGCGTACGATCTATGGCGCCATGTGGGACGAGTGCGTGTTTCGTTTCTGACCAAACTTGAATACCTCAGAGGATCGATCTAGGTATGACGAAGGCACGGTGTTCATGCCAATCGTACCCTATGCGTCGCAGCTACCCGTTCATCCCTCGTTCCGGTTCCTGGCGCTCGATGTCGACGGACAAGACCTCCCGTCTGACTGGTACATGCGTGTCCTGGGGTACGCAGCTGAGGCGTTCCACGGTGAACGTACCCTCCCCGACGCATTGCCCGTCAAGGAGTTGCAAGACTATTGGAGTACCAGGCCGCACTACGAAACCGCCGCCAGTGGGAGTGGGCTTGAGGACAGGGGCGAAGTCGAGACAGTCACGCGCGCATTTGGACAATGGGAGATTTCGGACGGCAGGAACAACGCGAGTGGGCCCGATGATGCGCCGCCGCCGTACACTCTCGAGGATGCGTCAGCGCCGCAGGGAGCGCCGCAGCATCCAGCTCCGTCTGCGCAGGTGCGCATGAGTGGTGGACCCACTTATGCACCCCCTGTGCGCCATGATACACGCCCGACAATGGGTCGTGCTGAATCTTTAGTGGTGGGCGCGGCAAGTGCGACGGCGGTCGGCGTCGTTGCGCACGCATTGTCGAGTGGTAGTGCGACCTCGCCGTCTGCGGGTGCCACCCGACCGCCCGTCAATATGGCGTCCCGCCCCGCCGCGCCGGGCAACAAGCTATCGTACGGTGCTCCAGAAAAGCGTGCGACTACTTCCCCGGGAACAGCTCCAGAATTGGTACTGCGCCCTGGTTCGCCGCCGTCGACGTATGATCTCGGTAGGAGGCAGTCGCATAATACCCAAACGCAGGGGTATGAGCGTGGATGCGGTTCCCCGATTGGGCCTGGCAGCGTGGCGTTTCCTACACCGCTTGGTCCCCCGCCTTCGATGGGCCCATCTCCCTCTGGACATGGCAGTGCGGTGTTTCCTGCGCCGCTGGGTCCTCCGCCTCCGATGGGCCCTCCACCCACTGGACATGGCGACGCGGCGTTTGCTCCCCCGCCGGGCCCACCACCCTCGATGGGTCCTCCCTCTGCCGTGGGCGGCGAGGGCGGGCGGGGACGGGAACAATGGTGCGGACAGCCCCGCTCTCGATCCCGCTCCAAGTCCGGGTCGAGGTCGAGATCACATTCGACGCACCAGACGTTGCAAGGGCCTGGGCACACCAGCCCTAGCCTTAGTCCTGGCCCGGACGCCCACGTGCAGCGACACCCGTCGTATGATAGTGTGGGTCCGCATGGACACCATACCCGCGCGCATACGGTAGGGATGGGATTCCGTGGTGCAGGGGTTGGAGCCTACGATGCGTACTCTGGTGGAGGTGGGAGAGGTGGGGGCAGGGTGCCTGGTGGTAGGCATACGCCTGTTCATTCGTATTCGGTCGGATATGCTGGGTATGGTGGGTCTGCGTCGGGGTACGAACAGGGACAGAAGGGATACGGACAGGGGCAGCCGCCGTATGCACCCGAACCTGGATATGCACCCCACGCACCCCACGCCGCACATGCACCCTACGCCTCACACTCACCCCACGCCTCACACTCACCCCACGCCGCACACTCCGCGCCCTATCCGATCTCGGACCAGCAGCAGGGAGGGTATGGCTATGGATCTGGACATGCACCTGGACAAGGGTACGATGCGACGGCGCCTCCACCGCCGCAACAGCACCAGGGATATGGGTATGCGCCGCGTACGTGGTTTCCTCTCTAGGACTTCTCTTGTCTTCGTTTGGTGAATACGGAGAGACTGACGTGACTTTGCGCCCGCTCGTTAGCACCGTCGGGCTACTACCCGTCCTACGGACCGAATTCAGGCCCGGGGTCCTACCCCGCCAGTAGCCCTCCCGGTAGCAGCAACAGCGGAGGGAGCGGCGGAAAAATACAAGGAGGGATCGCGTCGGCGTTGCAAGCTGTCGAAGGGTTCGCGGGACCGCGGGCGCGGGGGCAATTGGAGAAGACGGTCAAGTCGTTGTCGAACAGTGGGTGCCACCGCC
Source organism: Nevesoporus exiguus (assembly GCA_038089155.1). NCBI lineage: Eukaryota > Fungi > Basidiomycota > Agaricomycetes > Boletales > Boletaceae > Nevesoporus > Nevesoporus exiguus. Next base: position 14,526 of record JBBPKI010001012.1, read on the forward strand.
CCCTTTTGTTTTGGGGTTTCTGACGCGAGACGTCATTTTCGTTTTGCAGCGGGGAGTTCATTGTTTAGCAAGTTCAAGTGAGGCCGAGGGCTGGCGGTTTCCTTTGGTCGCGGACGGAAGGCTTCGTTTCTTGTTTTCTTGTTTTCTCTCTCTGTTCCGACCGCGTCGCACGTTTGGAGCGTCGGCGGGTACAGCGAGATTAGTATGTATGAATACCTGTGTTGTTATTCTGTTTTTCTAGAAGATGAACTCTTTCATGTTCCATTCCATTGGGTTTCCGAGGCAGTATTCGATCGCCGTAGACACGGCCGCGGGGGGCTCAAACGACCTAGCAAGGACACTGCACGCGCGTCTACATCATGACCGCGGATTTGAACGCGGTCTCGTCGGAAGATCCTGTCCGTCGACGTCTTTGCAGTCTTCGATGTCCATATCCAGATCCAATAGCATTAACGAATCACGTCGTGCCGTGCGTGCATGATATCGATAATAATTTCCAGTTCGTTTGCGTAAAAAAGAGTAAAAAGTAAAAGAAAAGAAGGATGGAATCGTGATCGACCGTCCCATTAGTTTAACAAGAGTCCCATGTGTAAGAGAGAGTAGGGAAGAGCGGGAGGTGGCGTCTAGCTAAACATGACGTGAGAGAAGCGAGCAAAAAGTAGGGAGGCATGTTCGATGCATGACTCGGTCGTAGCGAACGTAAAAAGCGACGATGACATAAATACAGCGCGGGGCATAGTCGATGGCCGGTTTACCTTTCCGACCATAACCAAGGCGACGAGGGGAGAGGGAGGGAAATCGGACGTTACCAAGGGGGCGAACGGAGAAACGCAAGCAAGATAGAACTCCTTCTTTTTTTCTGTTTCTTTTTTTTCCTTTTCCTATCCTTCCTCCGCGAGGCTGGAACGTGTTGCAAGAAGACCGTCAAGGTAGCGAGGGTGAAAAAAAAAAAGGCAAGAAAGAAGGGAGGGGCGTTAGACCATGACGAGCCTGCCCATGACGTACGTTCCCCCGTTGACGAGGCCAAGGTTCATCACGTCCTTACCGCCGAGTCCGACG
>JBBPKI010001013.1:0-15570 GCA_038089155.1 Nevesoporus exiguus
CAAGAGAGTGTAAAATAATTGTTTAGTGCATTGCTACATAACATCAACTAAGAGGCTGTTAAAGTCTGGTCTCTCCAGACTCAAGTCTGACTGGAGTTGTGGAGTTCTAGGGGTTAATGGAGGAGTTGGACTGGAGGTCCAAATGGAGGAGTTGGAGCAGAGGTACTTAGGAGGATGTTGGCACAGTGTCATATCCATGACATCCCATCTGTCTCTGCCTCCTCCAGCCTCATCTCTGGCCATCTCCGGCCACCTCCGCCACCCTCAGTCCACCTCCACTTCCTCCACACTCAGAGCTCTGCTCCTCCGCTCCGGACCATGGCTGTGCTCACACAGGGACTCGGCTAACCTTGGACCTGGATACCTTTCATACACATTCTGTTTGTACATCTCTTCGCTTCCCTCATCCCTTCTTGGTTCCTTATGGACCCTTGATGTTATCTCATTATTCCCTGACATCCTTGATGTCCCTATTTACCCTCTAGTATAAAACCTCTGTATCTCTGTTGTGTAGCCTTAGCACGAATATCAATTTAGTCACCTCTCCTGATCCTTGTTGCGATCCCCCCTCCTCCTGTTGGACCTCTGCTCCTCTGAAATACGAGGACACGGACCTGTTCAAGGGCATGACACATAAGTTCTGCGCTGATGTCCTTCCTATGCAACTCTGCTCCAACACCTCTGCTCCGGACTTTGGTCCAACTCTGAGACGAACATTGTCGACCACCCCTCTGGACCTCCGGACCTCCAATCAGACTTGAGTCCAGAGAGACCGGACTTAACAGTATATTCATGCTGCCACCTGAGCAGGTCTCCACTCTTTTCACCTCCGACCTCACACCATCATGACCACTTATTATGATCTACGCATGCTCTTGGGATCCTCGCTGAACTCAACCATGCACCCTTTCTAGCTATGCCACTTCTCCGACTTCTCACCATCCTCTTGATGGCCCCCCTTTTTATTCTGTTCCTCCGAACTCTGAACTCCAACCTGACTTTGCCCCCCTGGCGGGTCATCTCCCATCCCCCTTCCTTGTTGCCAACTTCTCCTCCCATACCTTCTGGCGAGACCACTCTCGGCTTTCAAGCCATCTCTTTGGGTTCCATCCTTGTTGGTTTAGGATATAGCTCGCTTGCCATGAGACTCCATTGAGTGATTGGAACACAAGCAGCACTTGGTCCGACCCCAGCAAGAGAAATGCCAAACCCCCCATGCCCCCACTCCGGAGCGCACTCTGGAATCGCCACCACCCTTGGACTTTTCGCCCTCCTCATCACCACTCCATTCATGAGTGCATGCAAGATGGATGGCTTAGTCCACCTTGTCAGCCACCTCCAGCCTGTGCTGGGCAAGGCAAGACACCCTCGGTAAGAAAAGTCACCCTCACAACATCCAACCTTCCCTCCACCATCAACTCCGTGACCTCCAACTTTCAGACCTCAAGTCCAGAGTTCACTCTGTTTTCTCCACTGCCAACTCCAGCAAGTCTGGACGATATGGTATTGAACCCTCTCTAGGTCCTTTTTCTTCCTCTCTCTGATCCATTTCTCCTTTGTTTCATTTCCCTCTGTTGTTTTTCCATCAGTTTCCTCCTTGCTTCTTTTCCTCTGAATTTCTTCCCTCTGACCTTTTCTACCTATGGACCGAAAGTCCGAAGGTAACTCCATTCACTGTCCACCAACTCCAGCTTATCCAGTCAGTCTGGACATCTGGGTAAGGAATCCACTTTAGTTCCTTCCTTTGTTTTCTACTCCTTCTATTTGTTTTATTTCCTCTGCTTTCTTCTGTGCTTTTGGACCCCCAAGTCCACTAGTAACTCCATTTTCATGTCCGCTAACTCTGGTCATGTCCGGTCCATTTCGAACATTTAGGGTAAAGGACCCCTGTCATATCCATGCCAAACCTGCCATCTCCGCCTCCTCCAGCCCCATCAACTCCAGTCAACTCTGTCCCCCTCCAGTCCACCTCCGTCTCCACCACGCATGGAGCTCCAAGGAGCTCTGCTCCTCTGATTGGACCTGCAGCTGTGCTCACTTGGAACTGCCTGGACACTATCCCTGTTTGTCCTTCTCTTTGTTCTTTCATCCCTTCTCCATCCCTTAGTATTACCCTTCATATTCAGCAACCCTTAGGTTGCTTCTTATCTCCTAGAATATTTTCATGTTGTTCTCCACCTTTGTCAGATACTATTTTCATCCCGTTTAGTATCTCCTTCGCTTACTCTGCACTATTTAACTCCTATACCTCCTGTATGTACTCCTCAGTACAAATATCAACTAAATCACCTCTCCTCTCATTTCATGATCACCCCATCTCCTCCCTGTCGGACTCCTGTTCCTCCAAAATATGAGGACACGGACCTTGTCATATCCATGACATCCCATCCGTCTCTGCCTCCTCTGGCCTCATCTCCGGCCATCTCCACTGCCCTCAGTCCACCTCCACTTCCTCCATGCTCAGAGCTCTGCTCCTCCACTCTGGACCATGGCTGTGCTTGCACAGGAACTTGGCTAACCTCAGACCTGGATACCTTTTGTACACATTCCGTTTGTACACCTCTTCACTTCCCTTATCCCTTCTTGGTCCCTTATAGACCCTTGATGTTATCTCATTATTCCCTGACATCCTTGATGTCCCTATTTACCCTCTAGTATAAAACCTCTGTATCTCTGTCATGTAACCTTAGCATGAATATCAACTAAGTCACCCCTCCTGATTCTTGTCATGATCTCCCCTTCCTCCTGTCGGACCTCCACTCCTCTGAAATACGAGGACATGGACCTGTTCAAGGGCGCGACACATAAGTCCTGCGCCGACGTCCTTTCCTATGCAACTCTGCTCTGACACCTCCACTCTGGACTTCAGTCCAACTCCGAGACAAACATCATTGACCACCCTTCAGCACCTCCGGATCTCCGATCGGACTTGAGTCCAGAGAGACTGGACTTAACAGTATATTTGTGCTACGACTTGAGCAGGTCTCCATTCCTTTTCGCCTCCAACCTCACGCCATCATGACCACTCATTATGATCTATGCATGCTCTTGGGATCCTCGCTGAACTCAACCATCCACCCCTTCTGGCTATGCCACTTCTCCAACTTCTCACCATCTTCTCAACAGCCCCCCTTTTTATTCTGTCCCTCTGAACTCCAAACTCCGACCCGACTTTGCCCCCTCAGCGGGTCATCTCCCATTCCCCCTTCCTTGTTGCCAACTTCTCCTCCTATGCCCTCTGGTGAGACCACTCTCAGCTTTCAAGCCACCTCTTTGGGTTCCTCTTTTTGTTGGTTTTAGGATATAGCTCGCTTGCCATGAGACTCCATTGAGTGATTGGACCACAAGCAGCACTCATCTGACCCCAGCAAATGGAATGCCAAACCCCCCATGCCTCCACTCTGGAGCACACTCCAGAATCACCACAGCCCTCGGACTCTTTGCCTTCCTCATTGCCACTCCATTCGTGAGTACATGCAAGATCAATGGCCTAGTCCACCCTGTCAGCCACCTCCAGCCTTCGCTGGGCAAGGCAAGACACCCTCGGTAAGAAAAGTCACCCTCACAACATCCAACTTCCCTCCACCCTCAACTCTGTTACCTCCGACCTTTTGGACCTCAAGTCCGGAGTTCACTCTGTTTTCTCTGTTGCCAACTCTGGCAAGTCTGGACGACATGGTATTGGACCCTCTTCAGGTCCTTTCTTCCTCTCTCCATTCTATTCGCCTCTGTTTTATTTCCTTCTGTCATTTCTTCATCTGTTTCCTTTTTGTTCTTTCCCCCTGACCCTTCCTACCTAAGGACCAAAAGTCCGAAGGTAACTTTGTTTGTTGTCCGCCGACTCTGGCTTATCCAGTCAGTCCAGACATCTGGGTAAGGAATCCCTTTCTTCGGTTCCTTCCCTTTCCTCTGTCTGTTTTTGGCCACTTCTATTTGTTTCTTTTCCTCTGTTTTCCTCTGTGCTTTCAGACCTCCAAGTCTGAAGCAACTACATTTCATGTCCGGTCTGTTTCGGACATTTTAGGGTAAAGGAACCCCTTTGGTTCTTTCCCTTTCCTTCTTTTCTTCCTGTCCTTTATGCTTCATTCTGATACTGGGTGATGATGGTACACTCCTCTTCAAGGAGTGCCATCACTGGTTGATGAACGCCCTCCATTTCATTCTTACCTGATGATCACAAGTCCGAAGGTAACTCCGATTTGCTCTGGCAACTCTGGAGCCTTTTCTTCTCTTCTTCTCCCCCTTCATTCTGGGTACTTCTGCTTCATCATTTTCTCCCTTGTTTTTCCCCCTGATCTCTGCACCTGAGGACCACACGTCCAAAGGTCATTTTCTCCCTCACCTCCAGCGCTGCATTGCTTAATAGTCTCCACTCTGGTCGCTTGGCCTCGCACTCTGCTCCCTCCGAACCTGAAGACATCAAGTCCAAAGGTAACTCTGCTTCAACTCCAGAAACTCCGGAGTTTCCGTTTCTTTTTCTTCTCCTTCCTCCTTTTTCTGTCCTTCAGACTTGGGACCTGCATCATCCTTGTCTGCACTCTTTCAAGAGCACCTCATGACGCACCCCTTTGATTTCCTTTCTGTTTTTTTCCTTTCAGTGCTGTCAACTTCGGCAGCATCTGGTCTGTTCCAAACCACTCCATTTCTTCTGTTCCATTCTCCAGACCTGGGACTTGCATTGCCCTTGTCTGCACTCCATTCTGGAGCACCCTCAGATGCATCCACTCTTTTCTCTGCTCACTACTTATGACCTCACGACTTCCCCTTGGGGTCCATTTCGGACCATCTGATTTTCCCTCCAGGTCCACTCTGGACCACTCCATTTTCACTCTGATTCTGTCTTCCTGTGTCTAATTTTCCTTCTGTTTCTGACCCCTCCATTGCTGTCCACTTCGGCAGCATCTGGTCCATTCTGGGCCACTCCATTTTCCCTCCTGTTCTTCTTCTTTCCCTCTGTCAGCCCTTCAGGCCTTCACCTTTGTCAACTCCGACAACTCTGACGAACTCCAGTCCACTCCGGACCATTTGTTTCCTTTCCTCTTCCTTCAGGCAATCCACCTCTGTGGCCTTTGTGCCAAACCTCTTTGGGTTCTCTGACATTTGTTTAGTATAGGACATTGCGTGCTTGCCCACTAAATGATCCATTGATCATTGGGTTTAAGAAGCTGCAACCTTGTCTAATATACTCTTACAGATCAAATGCCAAACCTCCGCACTCCAGGACTCCATCTGGAAATTTAATCCTAGGAGTTGCACCTCCGGGATTCACTCAAGGCCTCAGGCCTTCTGCAGTCATTGTCTGTGGACCTCTAACCGGCTTCGTCCGGATTTCTCCCCACGTTAAGGACTGACCAATGATTTCTCCCACTTAGCTCTCTGCCATCCCTGGCATTTTTTTAGTTCATCACTGTTGTCTCTGTTGTTTTTCATTTAGGTCTCCAACCTTTGCAGTCTCATCCTGTGGACCTCCGACTGGCTCTGTTCCAGACACCTCTCCCTGCACTTAGGACCAACCAAGATTGTCCTTGGCCTTCTGCCAACTTTGGCATCATTTCCTTCTTCAGGACTATTCTGTCCCATCTGCTCATTTCTGCTTTTGTTCTCCTTTTATCTCTTCTGTTCCTATTTTTCTTTCATTTCTGTTTACCTCTGTACTCCGAGTTACCTCCGATTTACCTCCAATTACCTCCAATTAACTCCAGAATCACCTCCGATAATTTCCGCTTTTGGCACCTTCTTTTTCTTTTCCCTCTGTTTTTATTCTTTTTCTACCTATGTACTCTATGGTCAGTATTCTCGGGCTCCTCTCGGGCCTCGAGGGCTCGGCCTTAAAGGGGAGGCACCACCCATCACTGCCTCACCCTGTCACCTCCGCACCATCTCATACCTTGTGGTACACTCCTGAACCTCCATTCACTCCGGCCATTCTGGAGTTATCCCTCCGAAATCTCCATTTTTACCTCCAGTACCCTCGAGGTACACCTCCATCCAACCTCTCCTACCTACCTGTCTCAGGCTCCTCTCATGGGGCTCTCAGTCCTCTTCTCTGGCCCTATCCAGATCTCCTTTTAGCTTCCCCTCCAGTCTACTTCTAGGGCCTACAGACTTTCTCTGTGTTCCAGACCATCCAGTACCCTGGTGGTACACCTCTGTTTGCACTCTGGCAACCTCCGGAGCTGTATTTCATTCTGTTCCAGATCCATTTCTCTGTTTCCATTGGTCTCTTCATCAGTCTTGGACTAATCACTTCTTCATTGCCTTTCAGTCCTTTTCTGTTCTGTCTTTGAGTGCTCCAGTACCTAGTGCACTCTTGGCATTCACCTCCAATACCTCCGGTTCAACTCCAGACACCTTTGTTTTACATTGTGATTCAATTGCTTTTGACCTCTTTCAGGTCCCTTGGTTTTTGCTTTGTTTCTCTTCTGGACTTTCACCAACTTGGCATTCTCCTTCATCCTCTGTGTAGTCCAGCCTTATTCCTTCATCCTCCTTCTTCTTCAGTCACCTCCAGTTCAACTCCGGAGAACTCTGCTTTTTCTCCATTTTCACTTATGTCTCTATATCTGTTCTGGTCTCCCTCCGTCTGTTCTTTATCTTGCATTTTCTCTGTTCACTCCTTCAAGCCTTCTGTTTCCTTTGGTGCAGTCCTGTGCCACTTCGTTTCCCTCTGGCACATTCATGTCCCCCTCCATTTCCCTCCGTTTTCCTCCAGTTACTCTGGCCTAACTCCAGAGTAACTCCAGAAAATTTCCGGTTGACTTTGTTTCATTTCTAGACTCTGTTTCCTGTCTTTTTCATTCTAGACTCATCCTGTTTTCTCCGTAACTCTGGACCTACTCTGGTTTTACAACCTCTTGGGTACACTTATGTACCTTTATCTTCTCCATTTCCAGGACCATTTGGTACCTGGCAAACACCTCCGTTTCTCCAGCCCATTTCAGGCATCTTTGAGCCCTTTCTGGGGCCCTCTGACTTTTTTATCTCTACTTCTGTTTCTGTCTCTGTACTCACATCTCCATTCCTTTTCTGTTTCACTCTGTTACCTTACTCCGAACTCTGGTATGAACTCCGTACGTACTCTGGTCCTTCTCCAGGGACCTTTATCCTCTGTCTTTTTTGGCACTCTCCAGTGCCCTCCACTTCCTGGCCCTCTCTGGGCACCTCTGACCCCCTTCCAGGGCTTTCTGTCTCCTTCCTCTCTATTTCTTTCCTTGTCTCTGTCTATGTTCAGTTTCCATTTTTCAGTCTCTCTGTTTTTCCTTTCCCTTCAATCCTTTCCTCTCTGTTTTCTTCCTTTCCAGTGTCCAGCCACCCCAGCATGTCCTCTGCTGCCACCCCACATGCTCTGCCATCTTTGGCATCCATTCCACTCTGCTTTTGCACCCTCCGTGCTCTCCAAACCCACCTCACGCATCATCCATATCCATCCCTGTTAGGTGTTGTGCTATAGGCATACCTTGACCCCTCTCACACTGAGGCTTGGAGTCTCCTTTTTGGAGCTAGCATATTATCAGCAGCCAGACTTGGAGTTATTTAGCTGGTGCAGACACCTCCGAACTCCACGTGGCATCATTCTTGGACTTGGCCTAGTAAGCACCTCTGTTATCCCCTCTGTCAGTGCAACCTCTCCAAAGAAGCTTGACTGCTTCCCTGGATTGGCTCTGCACTAAATCCCTGCTTACTCCAGGCCTTGAGGGCTCGGCCTTAAAGGGGAGGCACTGTCATATCCATGACATCCCATCCATCTCCACCTCCTCCAGCCCCATCTCCGACCTACTCCGGTCACCTCCGTCACCCTCAGTCCACCTCCACTTCCTTCACGCTCGGAGCTCTGCTCCTCCACTCCAGACCAAGGCTGTGCTCACACAGGGACTTGGCTATACTTCGGACCTGGATATCATTTCGTACATTCTCGTTTGTACTTCCCATCACTTCCTTTGTCTCTTCTCCATCCCTTATAGGACCCTTGATTCTGTTTCATCTGTTCCCTGACTTTGATGTCCCTGTTGACCTCTTAGTATATAACCTCTGTACCTCTGTCGTGTATTCCTTAGCACGAATATCGACTTAATCCCCACTCTCTTGATTCTCGCTACGATCTCCTCCCCCTCCTGTTGGACCTCTGCTCCTCTGAAATACGAGGACACAGACCTGTTCAAGGGCACGACACATAAGTCCTGCACTGATGTCCTTCCTATGCAACTCCACTCCAACACCTCCACTCCAGACTTTGGTCCACCTCTGAGACGAACTTTGTCGACCACCCCTCAGCACCTCCGGACCTCTGATCAGACTTGAGTCCAGAGAGTTCAGGATGATTTAACACACATCCTGCAAGCACAATCTACACCTGTAAGTTCCTCTCAGCTGGGATTCTTTCCTCAATTCTAACCTGTAGAACAGCTTCTGAAACAGAATAGGGACGACAATGACGACGACAACCCTTCTGAATTGCCACCTCCAAAACAACTACACATCCTACAAGTGCAATCTACACCTGTAAGTTCCTCTCAACTAGGATCCTTCCCTCAATTCTAACCTGTAGAACAGCTTCTGAAACAGAATAGGGATGACAATGACGACAACAACCCTTCTGAATTGCCACCTCCAAAACGACTACACACCCTACAAGCGCAATCTATGCCTGTAAGTTTCTCTCAGCTAGGATCCTTCCCTTAATTCTAACCTGTAGAACAGCCTCTGAAGCAGAATAGGGACAACAACAACAACAACAACAATTCTTTTGAATTGCCATCTCCCAAATGACTACACACCCTGCAAGAGCAATCTACATCTGTAAGTTCCTCTCAGCTAGGATCCTCCTCAATCATAACCTGTAGAATAGCCTCTGAAGTGGAATAGGGATGACCACGACAACCTTTCTAAATTGCTGTCTCTGAAACAATTGCGTGCTGTGATCACACATCTCAAGGTGAGTTCTATCAACAATTCTAGATCCAAATGTAAGTTCTGACTGAAAATGTAGCATCTTTCCAAGGACAAGGACTTGGTCAGCTTAATGGTTCTTCCAAACGAAACATTGCATCAAATCGTCAATTATCTTGGGATTGTGGATCTCCGGACATGCACCAGGGTTTGCATCCTTTTGAAGAACATGGCTGCCCCACGTTACCTGGTTGCCCTCAACTTTGCCCCCAAGGGAGGTCTCTTGCTCAGCATCAACAAGACAAATTGCGAGGCACTTGTAGTGTGGAGGTGCATGGCTGAGTTCACCCACCCAAGGAGCATCTTCTGTTCCTTGACCAATCCAGAGGCTCACCACTTGCATGCTGTACAGCTGTTCTTTGACTCCCCCTGGTGTGCCAACATCTCATTCGTCTACCTAAGTCTCTTCGGTAGTGGATCGCTGAACTACATCACCTCCACTGCCGCTCTTCTTGTGAGCATCAAGGTGTCTGGATGTCAGGCCATCTTCTACTCTGCTCGTTCAGTCCCCCAACTAGTAGTCACATTGTTGCTGCACCCTCTTCAAATGGTCAGGACCCAACTCGCTTCATTTTCATCACATGGCAATACTATATTTTCTCCACCTACAGTATGATCACCATTACCTTGTCAACCCTTCATGACTCTCTGTTGCACAAACTCAATCTGCACAACACTGGGCTGTCTTCCAGCATGTGGAGGAAGCTTCTGTGGTCTTTGGATCTCCCCCACCTACGATGCCTAGACATCGATGAGCAATGCTCTGTCGGCACCCTTATCCCTTTCCTCCAGCACCATGATGGTATCCAATCCTTGGTCATCACTCCATGTGGTAATGCAGAGAAGACCTGGCAACCATTAGTCCACTTTGTCAAGCTTCCTTCATTATGAATACTTGGAGGACTGCCTGGCTATTTGAAGCATTTTCTGAGACAACTCCACAACCATGGACAGATAACCCTTCTCTCAGTCACACTCACTAACTTCACGCCTCATGTTTTGCAGATATCTAAAGTGCTCAATTGCATTCAGTTCCTCCTCAATTTGAAGGAGCTGAAGATAGCTTTCTATTGAGGGTCAACATTGGTTATTCCTAAGGGCAGTCTAACCCTGCCAAAGCGTGAACTGCAGACATGCAGGGCCACCCAACTCAGATTAGCCACTACCTTTGATACCGCCACAGAAGAGGACAAAGAAATTTTGGTGAGTGATGCTGTTCTGATGCACCTATTGATTGGCTCAAATCACACAGCAACATTGTGCACCCTGGATGAAAGTTTTCCCTAGTGTGAAATCCATAACACTAGTCCCTGGATGTGTATTTGCTTCTGCAGCTGAAATGACTTCTCTATGCAACTCATTTATGGGAGCGGCACACAATCCAGGTGGTCTTGGAATCATAGTCTCAATGTACTGAGTTTCTCTTGTGCTCTACCCTACCATTTGCATAGTGGTTGATGTACCACTTGATTGGCCACTCAGTGTCTTTTACTCCAATCAGTACAATATCAGTACAATACTTGTACCCAACCATGTGTGAACAAATGCATGCCTACATCGCTACTCATCTGCTCAGGTAGCCGATAACACAGATGTGACAAGTTGGATTGATTTCTGATAAGTATCTCTGAGCTGTTCATGAACCAAAGCGATGTTGAGTTTATGTAGATATACGATGCAGCTACTTCATTATTTTATCCAAAGACTTGATGGCCAGCAAGCTGTCCCCCAGGGCATACTGATAACAGGGCAGTAAGTATTCTCTGTGGCCAGAAAAATGTGCAGGTCCGATGCATAAGTCTTCCTCCAGAGTCCTGCTCCAAAGTCTGGATAGGCATGAAAGGGGTCCAATATAGTCGTTGGGCAAGGTAGGTTATTGTGCATTGCTATAAAATATTGTGGCTCATTCTCATCAGATCAGATAGAGAAGATGTACTCAATCACCCCAGGGATCAACTCTCCTGAAGGTGTTTCCCAGCAAATATAGCAATTGTTGCTGCCGACTGCTTGAGTGGCATATTGGAGCCCTGCCCTTGTGAAATGCAAGAACATTTTGAAGATAGTATTATCCCATACATTGATGTTTGCTTGTGCTAATGCTGTTGACAGATCAGAGGTTAGCACTATACCCTTCCCAGGTCCGTGCACCTTCCATCAAATACTGGGCTCTTGTTCCTTAGCAAGATTCCCTATAAGTTGAGATAGTGGCTCAGTATTGAAGGTATCATGGCATTGTGTCATGATAAAGTTTGTGTTCTTGATAATGTTGGGCACCTCAGGGTGCTGCAGGATCGCCTTCACTCAAACAGCCACACATATCATCACTAGCATAGTCTCCTCTAGTTCACCTACTCTCAAGGTTAAAAAAAAGTTCATCACAGGCTTAGTACACCACTTACCAATTTTATAGTTGGTTTTAGACTTCTGCAGATGCCCTATGATGTGTTCAAACGGGAACATCCACCAGCCATGCATTGGGCCATAGCAGCATAGGAAATAATCTATATGCAATGCTGCATGATGGTTTGGTCTCCACTCAATCTTGGGAAACACATCTCTGAGCAACTTGAGGTACATTGTCATGTACTCTTTGTATCGCTGCACATGCTGATCTGAGGTCATGTAAGATGTTCCCCATTGTATGGCCATGGCGAGAAGCATCATGCTGTGGGCTAGCTTTTGCCTGTGTAAATTCTTTTTGGCATCCCCCATTGAAGGCTTCCAACTTGCCCACAATTTCATGAAGATTACAGGTAAGTTGAATTCAATTGATGTCTGCCATTGTTCCACCTTAAGTTTTCCATGCTCAGGATTACCAAGGTTTGTTGGAGGCCCTCAATGACATGTTGGTCGTCTGATCATGTGCAGATGGTCTTGTATTTCCTGGATTTCTGCATTCGTTAATGGTTCGTTTGAGTCTCTTTTCTTTTTCATCTTGATAATTGCATTACTACAGTCCTCCACAGCCTCATCTCCTAACAGGGTTCCCACGACCGGCTCATCTATGATCATAGCAGTCATATCTGGGCGTGGTGCTTCAGGTTGGCTTGCCTTTATGATTATTCCAGTTAGTTCTCTTACACCTGCACACTCAAGCTGCATACTCACCATTAACGCACTTATCAGGACTTTCTTTGTCACCCTGGCTTTCCCAGCCACAATGAGACCAGATTTCCCGGATTCCTGCACCAGGGCCTGTAAAACAGGTATGCAAAGTCAGTTCATAGATGCAATGGTTGCCCCTGATTGAAGCAGTCTTCTTCCCTTCTCGAGTTCCTTGTTTGGTGGTTTGGCCGCAGGCACAGAAGCTGAGAACCGGCATTGTTCTTGATTTGCCATTTTGTTGATCACAATGAGCTCCCTAAAGTGATATTGGATGAGGCCGAGAAAGAGGTTATGCATCCCATCAATAACAAAAAATCTTGTAGGATCCCAGTATGGAAGTCAGAGGAGCTCGGACCATTGTACCCCATTCTCTTTGAGTAGTTTATCCTGTTCCTTCTTCATCTTCGCATCCTGCCATTTATTTGCAGCTTCTAGGTGTTCTTCATAGGTACATTGCTTCCAGGTCTCGTGGGTGAAGTCGCCCTTGTCTGATTTGCATGTCCAGCAAAGATGGCATAGGTGTTCAGAAGTAGGCCCTGCAAAACCCCCCACTTTTCACGCTGTGGGTAAGTTGTTTACCGCTAGTGCAATGATGGATTGTGCTAATCTACCTTCCGAATGCAGGGTTGTCCTTGTGAACCAGGTCCCATCCTGCCATGCAGGTAAAAAAAAGTCAACAAGGGGGCAGAGGAAGTGATTTATCTCGTCCAGCGAAGGTTCCTGAGGGCCAGGGATGATCCCTACCATGTAAAGATTCTCCAGTTTGTACCAAAGGCTTGGGGGAAGATTCAGTAAGGCCATGGCAATAGAACCAACTGACTTCTTTTTTCCAGCAGTCTTATTCTCTTGAGGATTGAACCAGTTGACTGAGAGGCTCCATGCTAGCCTGAGATTGCTTCGTTCAAGCCCATCCATGAACGGCTTGCTGTCGGGGCCTAATATCTCGGTAATTCCAGCTCCATCCTTTATATCCCATAATTGATACTTGTTATTTAATCTAGTCCCACATTCCATTGTGTCCTCTAGTCCTGGATGGCTCAATAAACCAGCCAAGAAGTCATTGTAGTCCTGTATGACAAATGGCCTGATTGGGATGGCTGCTCTAGTATTGCCATTTTTCCTTGTTTTTACGAGAAGTTGACCACACAGCATGCTACCACGATACTTTGTGAAGGTACAGCGCTTGGGGTAGGTTACCACCTTCTTGAAGGTCAGAGCATATGTACAACAGCATCTGGTACAAGCAGCATATGTGCACATAGAAGGTTTGAGATTGAATTTTTTGTGCACTGAGCATAGATCACAAGGAAGGCAACTGCCCCAGGTAGCTGTCCTTGTCTCTATCGCAGCATTGGGATAGTGCTCTGCACTAACCACTGTGCTCAGCAACAAATCCAGGAGACCCAGAGTGACATTACACCATGAGCAGGTGAGTTGACCAAATACATTCAAGATCACCACTATAAGTAAACTCAACAGGATGAGGGGATTGGTGAGGTGAAAGTTCAGTTGGAACTTTGCATCTGTTAAAGTGCATGAATAAGGCTGGCACATCAAGAGAGGTATGTCCTACCAGTATCAATGACTTGTACTGCATTTTCTTTCTGGAACATGTCTTCTGAACTCCTTGTCCCCAGTGTTGTGATAATGCTTTTGATCACCTCCAGAAGAACTTCCATGTGACCTTGCAACTCCTGTTGCAGCATTTTGTTAGTTTCATCTCCTTGTGTGTCCAGCTGCCCAATCGTGTCTAATCCCCCCTGAACCCACTTTAGTTGCTCATCCAATGCTGAGTGGACCTTTTCTTGGCTTCCACAAGTGCTCAGCCCTTCCATTATCTCTTGTATGGTCTTTGTATGATGATGCATCTTGTGATCGACTAAAAGGAGCATAGCAAACACTCCCTCAGCACTCACTTCCTTGGTCGCTGTAGAAGATGGCTGTATGGATGGTTGCTCTCCTAGCTGAGCAGGTACAGTCCCATTATCCAGGGCAAGTTTGGATACCCCTTGGGCAATCTCTTCAAGCTGTGAAGAAGGTAAGAGAAATTAACTTTTCTGCTGCTGTGAGCACTTACATGACTGCCTTTAGACTCGACAGTTATGGCCTGTCCAATGGGTGTGTGTGTTCCTGACACATTCCATGCACCCCTGTCATCCAGAGTTAACTTGAAGAGTCCTCGAGCAATGTCATCCAGCTGTGCTTGGTCCTGTTCGTCTGTTCCAGGTGCTGACAGCTTGCAAATGTAAGTTATGCATAGCATTGAAGTGACACATGAAGCTTACCTGCCTAGATTGTCCTATGCTAGTACTGTCTTCCAGAACAAGCTCAGCACAGTCGTTCCTCATGTGCATGTGTCTCTCATTTCTAGTGATTTCTCTTCCCCCAGGGCCACAAGTTGAACAGAAGCAGAATGGCATGGACAGTGGTGAGTGGGGATTATTTGCATGAATGTCTTCTGATATTCATTATATATTTTGTAGCTGCACACAGTTCTAGCATCACCTTGTATTTTACAGGTAGTTGCATGTATTTCTAGCCACCTTGTATTTTACACTGTCATAACTAGATAGGCATAGTGGCCTTATTCAGTGGCATGAGAGCCTTATTAGTCAGTAGCGTAGCGACCTTATTCTGTAAGTGTAGCACTCTTATATATTATAATTATAATGTACTATACTATAGTATACTATTGTTTTTGGACGCTATTTAGATCACTATCACATGGTATGTCATGTGCTTGAACTCATTTGACACTATTTAGGCCACTTTTTTTCTCAGGCTACTCTTCTTCTTCCATCATTTGTCTGGTCATACCACTTCAACTGTAGCTGTAGAATACAATATGTAATTACATATGCAACTTGCAACGTCATTGCAAGGCATTGCCATGCCAAAAAAAAAAATAAGCCTGTCCATGAGTTGTTCAATCCATCACAATGTGCCGCTGTGCAAACAAAAAAAAGCCAATGAGTTATCTGAATCATCATGCTGCGCAAACTGCTGAAATGATAATAGCATATCTAGGACAACAATCTACCATCTATCTAATGACAAAAAGCCCATCAGGCTAGTGGGTAGGTACTCAAGTACACTACTTTATTGTGTATCGGCTAATTGATTATTGTGTTAGTCCCACCTGATGTGACTAGAAAATAAGAACTATTGGCCTGTAAGGTCAGCCCTCTACACTCTGCCTGGCTGATGCAGCCTTCCTCAGCCAGTATGATGCCCATCCACACCAAAGATCCTGGTGTCCCAATTTCGCCAGCATTCGCATTGGAGGCAATTGGGAGAATATCTCAAACAGTAAGTGCCCCACTTTTATAGATGCCTGCCACTCAATCGCAGTAGGCAGGCAAATTTTCCAAACATAGCATTTATAGCCTTGGCCAGTGACTTATTCGTGCACCCATGCTTCCAGACCATCAAGTTGGTATTCATGCACAAGTGAAGGTGTCCTTGGATACCATCCATTCTACTCTGTTAAGTCCAGTCTCTCCGGACTCAAGTCCGCTC
>JBBPKI010001014.1:0-15562 GCA_038089155.1 Nevesoporus exiguus
AGTATGTTGATATACTTGTGGTGCAGGAGGTGGTGGAAGTGGTAGATGGGAGGGTCCAGCTTGTGGAGAAGCAGGCACAGATACAACAGAAGCAGTAGGATTAGGATTAGGATTACATCTACGATTTTGCCGCTGTTGATGACCCTGTTCAAATTGTTCCTCCAAGCAAGCAGCATAATCAATCCTTGGTCTAGCTTGTGCAAGTGGAGCTGGTTGAAATGCTGGCTGCAGAATAGGAGGCATATGAACAGATGAGGGTGAATTTCCATGATGATAACGATATGCTTGTTGTGCATCATGGTAAGCAATCTGATGACAGGGTATGCCAGGATATTGATGCACAGGAACAGGAACATGATTCTAGTATTTATTATTATTATATAATAACCCTTGATAATAGATTGACTACACTTACAATCAATACAGGAGGTATATTGGCAGGCAAACGACAGGATGGAGGTGAGCCAAGTTGTTGTTGATGTTGATCATGATCAACATGGTGAGCAGCTTGCTGGGCATGCTGAGGAGAAGTGGGAGGAGTAGACCTAATGAAGATATTCATATGTATATTATATATACATGTTGATGACAATACTTACATCTTGAGAAAAAACCAAGGTTAATAACCTAGTGAGCTAGAGAATCTACTACTGCTACTACTGCTATTGTATGTTACAGGATGCTATTTAGATTTCTACCTCCCACATGCCACAGGGCTTAGCAAGACACCTGAATAAGGCTCAGCCTGCTGGATAAACTGATCAGTCGCCTCTTCATAAACCAGGCATGACCCCAGCACAGACTATCACTTCCAAATGGAAGGACTGAGAAAACTATATATGACAAAAGAGAAGGGGTGGAGCTCCACACTCCAAACACCAGACTCAACTGGACTTGCCCCTAAAGGTGGCGGGCGTAAAAGGAAAATGAAAAGTTGCAGAAAGCTCTGGCGGGCACCCCTTAGCCTTAGGGTCCAGGCAGTGTATGACAACTTATATAAGAAATTGTCACTTGCAGGACACCACTCCTGGAGAGAATATAGAGCAGAAGGATGAGAGAGATAGAGGGGGGAAGAAAGGAAGGATTGGGTGAAAGGAGGACTTTTATTGAGAACACTATCTAGGCACATCAATCTTATCTAAATATACATTATGTGCTTATCTATTGTAAGAGAGCATGATAATTGGAATGTTTGAGATGTAATTCACTGCCAGAAACAACATGGAAAGCAAGTTTTTGTCACAAATCATTCTTTGGTGATCTTTGTGAAATTTTTCAAGACCAGAATGCCAGGAGCAAGTCAATGGATGTTCTATTACCATGGTCTGTCACAATCAGTGATTACGAAGCACCCATAAAAGGAAGGCTGCATCAGCATCAGTGGTGCCCTTATGAACAGAGAACAGTGTGTCAGTGTGCAGCCATAACAGGGATCCCACATGGTTTCAAGCAAGTGAGGCAAAATAGATGATGCAGGCGATGCCAGCCGAGCTACACAAAATATGCGAAATACACGAAATACGTGGGAAAAGCGGTGCATATCGGGGATCGCAGTGCAGTCACAGCGTCACACATCACCTCACCCGCTAACTTCTTAGATAGATAGATAGATACACTGGCCTGTCTGCTGACACATATGGGTTATGAGGGGTTTGACTGTACCTGATGCTATCAATGACCTGGTCTCAATATATACATGGTACGATGTGCTAGGATATGAACATGCAACCGACGCTACTGATCAATCTGATATGTCTGTGCATTTAGGTGCAAGTGTTGTATGAATTGCAGTCCTTTGTGGCGCCATCCATGGGACCACCTTTGACATACCTGAATGGAGTTTGTCGATGCCTAGTACGACCCTGTGCCACTTCACATCGATGCCTGACTGGCGTCTTCTTTGGCCATATCACCCAGTCAACTGAATGGTACATGTTCATTTTGCCCATGAGAGCATGATTGGATTTGGGAAAGCAAAGCTTCAGATCGCCTGGGGTCGATTCCCCTGCTCAGCACCCAGTACTCACAGCTGGCAACAAGCCTTTCACAGTTTGAGAATGGATACTATGGTGCTGTTTCTGCATGTCCCACATTTCAACTCTGCCGTGTGTCTAGTTTATGGGCTACTCCATATAGGGGTGCGCTGGCAAAGAAGTGGCACTACTTATCCAGGCGAGGCTGAGTGTGCCTACGTACCACTTATCAATTGGCCAACAGTGGTGCTGCTACGCATTGGCTGAGGTGTTCTGAATAATGACTATTGAGAAGACCACATCCTGCATGGCCAGTACCACACTAGAGTAGCTGAAGAGAGAACCATCTGTGGAAGCCCTTCCGACCAGCGTGCTCTTTGGATCGACTGGAGTGAGCATGCATGACATTGAAGACGCGCTCGGTCACAGTCATGTTGTCATATGCGTCCCATCGCACACGATACTCCATGCTGGGCTGAGTCGATCTCAGGCATCCAAGTACCACTCACAACGTGCACAGGGACGACATGAAAATACAGGAGAGGATGACAACAGCGAGGATGACGGTCCAAGCATGGATCCAGAGGACAATACAGATGTTGATGGCACACAAGTTTGGCCTGCCGATGGTGGGGATTCAAACAATGTGAGTCGAATGTGCTTGGTTTCTTACCCCGCTTGCTCATGCATGTCGTTCCAGTAAGCACCTCGACAAAAAAGCATGCAATCTAGTTCGCCTCGCACTCTTCTCAGAGCAAAGACATGTTCCTTTGCATTGTGAGGACATCAACATGAAAGGTATGTCTCTGTCTTGTCCAACACATCTGAGCCCTTCAAGATCCACCCCGTTCTTGGCTCGCATACCCACTTGTTCAATGCTGTGTTACTCAGGGCACAAGTCCTCCTTCACAAGACGTTTACTATGGAGCTTGTTGAACTCCAGGCTTGTAACTACCATGACTAAGATCCAGCAGGGGACATTGAAAATGCTACCGGAGTCAGGAAGAAGGGTTTGTCCATTCATTCTAGCTCTGTCGCCCTCGCTCTGACCAGATCTCTCAGCCATCGCCACTGGCTCCAAAACGTATATCCTCCTCTCAACTTTGGACGCGACTGTCATCGAACGAGCTGCGTTATCCAATGAAAGTCTTCTTGAGGAAGAGCTTGCTGACAGCCCTGACGACAACGATACGCTGCGCAACTATGGTAGCATCATCACCTGGAGTACTGCTGATCAGCTCGCTGCTCTGGGCTTGCTCCACATCATTCTCACACTCATCTTGACTGTGCTAACTGCAGATACCGTGCTGTTGTGCCATCAACTCAGTGGATCTCAGAGCCAACTTGAAACACCTTTGTATCCCATTTGGCAGTACAACTCTATCTAGTGCTCAATCTACTCACCACTCCATGCCTGTCGACACCTTCCTTCAGCACCTTGTTTGGCAAGGCTACCTCGACTGTGTCTGTCTTGGTGATGCCAAATCTACGACAGGCAAACGCTGTGGACAGGTCTCTGCCACACAAGGGAATGGAAACGCCAAGGAGAATTTGCAGGCATATGAGTGGTGGTGGGGGAATTGGGCGCATAGTGAGGTGGGGGAGCAGGCGGTGGCGAGTTTCATAGGTGAGTTCATGGTCGAGCAGACGGGGATGGTGGACGTGGAGGAAGAGGAAGAAGAGGGGGTGGGAACGGTTGTGGTCGTCAGTGGTGAAAACAGAAGCAAAAAGAGGGAGGTTTGGAGAAGCAGTTGGAAATAGTGGTCAAGGCAATCAACAGTGCTGCTAGGGGGAACTTGGCTGAGATCAAGTGAGCTACCAGTAGATCTGTTAGCACTATGATTCCACAGTTGACACCACATTGTAATATTCCATACTCATGCAGACAACCCTGGTCGATACTACCCTTTTGTGTTGTGGACTCCAGTCAAGTGATGACATGTACATAGTTTAGTCAGTGATGTCCCTCTCAGGTCCATGTCTCATGCGCAACGATTAGTTGTTACTACATTAATGACTGATGTACAAAGGAAGACAATAAATTTGTCTTCTCGTGCAGATATCTCCAATGTCGTGCTTTATTGTGCATGTGCGACAATGGTGAACATTGGGCAAAGAAGTCAAGCCCAACATAGCTGTCAGCCCCATACAGTGACTGGAGAGTTTGCCAAGGATAACAACTTGTGGTGGAGTACATCACCAGAAGTGCCATCAAGGGCCAGCGTGCCTATCTCCTCAGCGTCATCATAAATTTTGTTGATATACTCGGCAGCACCAGACATGTGAGCAACCTTGCAGCAAGTAGCATGTAAGGCAAGCAGCTCCAGTGAGGGGACGGGAAGATGCTCGGGATCATCAGCTGAGAATGAGGCAAATTGAGGCAAAGTTGCTGGACCTATTTTTGAGAAGTACATGATTTTGTAGCAATTTTCCTTGGGCTGCAGTGATATAGTAGTACCCAACGACTGCTGTGACTTGGAGAACACCGCACGAAGCTTACTGTGGCTTCCAAGTAGAGCTCCAGTCAATCAAACTAGTCGTGAATATCATGCTGCATAGTGATGACATTGGTCAGCAAATGAACTCCCTCCCCATTGAAACTGCCGATGTCATAACAGAACATCTTAGAGATGACCAATATACAAGCAGAGTAGTTAAGCTGAACGTTTAGACTGAGTTACTCAATACGATGAAAGTACGTGACCACGCACCTTTGCATTCTCATAGAATTTATCTTTCACATTAAAGGACATAGCCTCTAGAATGATATGGGTACACTCTGTATGTACTTGGATTGTTGGTGGAGGTTGAACTTGAGCCAAGGCATCAGGTGGGATACTACAGTTGGGGATACCCGATATGGCACATCCCCATTTGTCCTGAATAAGAGCCTGTGTGAAGCAATTGATGGAAAACAAGAGCTTGGGCTAGGAATAAACTTATGAAATATTTACTGATGTGATTTTTGGCATCCCTATGATCCTTGGGAGTCTCAGAGATTTTTTCCCTCACCTCTTTCCAGTGTCAGCTGAAGGACAGCCTTGAAGGGTGACTGCGGATTGCCAGAGTTCGACTCTTGTATTTCTTGACTGAGTGAGATGGAAGCTGGGTTGGTACTCGGGGAGTGAAAGTGGTAAAGAGAAAGCTCACAAGGTAGGATAATGTAAATCTCGAAAATTCTACCAAGTTCAACCAGGGCTTCTGTCTTATCTTGGCAGGAGAATATGGACTGGGCGAGGTAGGTGCGGACGTCGTGTTTGGGAGCAGAAAGCAGAAAGAAGCCGAGAATCCTGATCTGGCGCACGCCATTGGTACAAGTGGAGAGTTTCTGTTCATACTTGAGGGAAACGTTATATGCACTGATAGCATGAGGGTCTTCCACAAGTTTGGTCCATTGTTTAGAATCAAGCTTCGGGGGTGGGGCCATAATGATAGCTCGCAGGATGAAAAATGCAGCATATTTCGAGACTGTTAGAGATATCTGATAACACATGGCGGTAGGAGGTGAGCCTGTGGTGTCTCACGCTTCTTCCCAGCGGCTGTTTTGAGGGTTAGGGGGTAGACTTGTGACCAGTCTGTCTAGAACAGCCTGCAGGCCCTTGGGTGGCCTCCTCCGTCATTGCAGTGGGACACTGGACGTGGGTGTTCTCGTTGTGGGCACTGCAGGAGTCTGGCAGTCTCCTTTGTCCTTGTTGCATATGCTAGCCTCGTGTAGCCAGGTCCATCGGACAAAAGTTTGGAGTCGGGAAACGGTGCGCAGAGGGTGGGGAGGTGGGAGGGCTCCCGTTTAGGGTACTGCCAAGCTGAATCACTGTCCAGACTTCAGCTCAACACTGAAATGTGCCGTTGGAGTGTTCAGACGTTCGGACTGCATGGAAGGTTGGAAAGTACAATTCCACAACTTTTTGGGCGAAATGAGACTACTAAAACCGGCATGGAACCGGCCTGCACCAATTATGTACTTCACATATCCACTGTTTAATCGCCCAACAACCTCGTCAAAGTTGCCTTCCACAAGAAACTTGAGAGAGAAAAGGCCTCTGTCAACGCTAGACTCAAAAGCGGTGTCAAGGAGTAGCTCGATGCGATGTGCAAGGGACTCAAGGAACTCCTTAGCACATGCAGCCACGTCCAATTACTCAAGAAGGAGACGAAGACTATTGACAGGCCATGTACAGACCTCCAGCATGCCGTATCAACATTCAACCAGATCAGCTGCATAAGCCAGTCTTGAACGCATACTTCCCCTTGGTCTCATCTCAATGTCTAGGTCTTTATGGTTCACCAGAACTTTGAACAAATCGAGGAGATGGTGAACAACCTGTTGGAAATGAACTCAAAGCTCGACGTCCTTGACGAGATGCTTGCGACAGAGAGCCGAGGACTGGTCCTGCTCCCAATTTACTCCACATTCACTTCTAGATCAGTCGTCTTGAAGTGTTTCGAAATCAGACCATGCATCAGGCAAAGCAGGCTTCTGCTGTGTCTCGTCAAAAATTGATTCACAGATTCAAGAGACTATCCCAGTCAATTGCCAACTTTGAATCATACCTCATAGATCTGGCGCAGAACATCCTCCCACTTGTTCATGCTGGCCATCCAGAAATCATCGTCAAGCTCATCAAGATAGCAGAGTTCGAGGGAAGGGAGGACAAAAAGGTGTGTCTAGAAAGACTTTGTTAGTGTGACTTGCTATCAACTTGGTGTTGCTAGGCGATCACCATTCATCTTGTCAAAAAAGCTACCAATATGGATGCAACTTCTAGGTTCAAATCCATGCAAGCCACCATCTGTGTCATCAAACACTACTGCTCAAAGATTATAAAAACAATCTTGGACACGATCCAGTCCACATTTGAAAACAGCTACGGGCAGTATCAATGGGAACAGGCAGGTTCTTGGATAACCTAGGTTGGATATATCAGGACATCATCTGCATCAAGGATGACATCGTTCCCTGCTTCCCCCCCAGCTACAACATGTATCTGTTTTACATCAAGGAGTATCACAAGAACCTGAACGCAACCTTACAACATCTCCTCAAATAGGAACCTGAGGTGAGCATCCTGTTGCACCTCTGTGCATGGCTCAAAGAATACAAGAAAAGCATGAAGGAACTTAGTGTCCCACCCGAACCCATAGGGTTGCACACAGGTAACACCATGGGTCAGGCAGCTCACACTGTACCTGTACCTGCCAACACCATACCCTTTGCAGTTACAGGTCCACACTGCACTGTACAACCCACAGTGTGGGCATAAATCCATGGCACAACTTAGAGACCCATGGGTACAACTATTGTATATTCACCTACAAGAGCTACGATTGACCGCAATCAACTATGTAATGGAAGATGATTCAGCCCCGCTTGAAGATCACAATCGTTGATGATATCAACAGCACAGTTACTCTCTGTGGCCCACTGCACAAGTTGAGCACTGTGGAGTTCATGTCAGAAGTTGTACCAATGTAGAACATGTTCCCTACTGTATCTTGTCATTGCTATGTACACAGATGCTATGGGAAATTGAATGAGAACTCTGATGGCCAAAGGCGGCAAGGATGGTGTTGTTCTGCCTACTGGGGATGACACCCTTGCAAGCACTGTTGACAGCTTCCTTTCCAAAACGTCCTAGAGCATGATGCTTAAGATTAGCAGTAGAGGACTTATTCTTAGAGTCTTGGTAGCAGTGAACTCCTCCGATGGATGTTGTACACTTGTGTGCGCCACAGGGGAAGAAGTGGACCAGACAGCTGTCAGCGTATTCGGGAGTCACAGTGTCCACTTTGAAAAATGAATAAATTGGGAAACGCCAATACTCTTTGAGCATAGCCATACACAACGAGACTAAGTACCAGTCATATTTGCAAGATAGAAACTGCACTGCTTACCTAGCTGTGTGTCAGGATCTTGTGCAGACACATTAAGTTAAAATGAGGGAAGGGACACGACTTCCAGCTCATCATCATCCGTTGCATCATGCTGAACAGATGTATGAGCATCCGGTGAGCTATTTTCTGTGCCAGAAAGGGTAGTTATATATGCCTGAGCAGTGATTGATGAGTTGAATCACTTATGGTCAGTGCAAGACGGTGTTGCTTGTATTGGATAGGGTTCCAAGCCAGGGTGCTTCAGTTTCTTCCGTGGAGGAATGACAGTCATTGCACCCTTCAAGGCTTTGATTGTTGAAGAGTTCTTAAAGGCTGCCTCTGTCCTGCCAGCAAGCAGAGTGTCAGCATCTGGCTTCTTGTTCAATGCCAGTTGGGAATCTACTTGAATATGCCTTGCAATAGCAAGGTCAAAGGCTTGAAGTTGCTCCGAGTGACCAGGTAGCTGGCAAGGCAACAAATGTGATCGTGCCATGTGTTGCTGAATTGTTCTGATGAGGTTCAAGCAGGAGTTGATGTAATCAATTAGAGCCTGGACGGCAATGTAAAAATTAGTAACTTCAGTGCTTGGCTCTATTTGTCTCACTCCGTTAACACAGCACCGTCTTCCATGGTTCAAGTGGAGATTCGCCTATCTGCTATGTGAGCTGGTACTATTGTGAATCCAGAGTTGTAAAATGTGCACATTATGTACTTGCAAACATGTCAACATTTGTCATCTACTATTATGAGCGCGGAGTTGCAAAATGCGCACACCACTCGCAAACTTGTCGACATTCGTCATCTATACATAAATAAAAAAACTATGTAGAGTCATAGAGGCCCATGTAAAAAAGGTTACAATGATAGAAAGCACTTGAAACAACAAATTGATGTTGCCAGCATGATGCCAGCTCACCAGCTGCAATTGACAGTGAGTTGCAAAATTTCCCATCTGCATGTGGGATGGGTGTCACACTGTGACATAGCACTGAATTAATCTCTGATGTGCCGAAGTACCTGATGAACCTTTGACTCTGAGTCTGCACTACAACTACAAACTTTCCCACCCACCAATAGTCATCCCTAGCATAACTCCGCTTGAATTTGTCACATCTCTGAAGGTCAAGGTCGAGGGCCTGGTAGCAACTCATGTATCATAGAAATCCTTTCTGAAAAATGGGTCAAAGATGGGTGAGAGTATGTACTATCTATGTACATTTTTTAAATGTTTTTTAAGGATGATCCTGACTGGTTCCTGGCTGTTTTTCATCAGAAACAGGGTCAATGCATAGATATGAAGCCGACACAGATAGCACAGCTTTGTATCAAAAAAAAAAAAATAAGATTCTATAGAAGGTCTATTACAGGCTAGATCCACCAGTACAAGTCATTGTTTGTATTGTATGTTGCAGCAGAATTCATTTTGCATCTCTAGGTCATTTTATAACTCTGGGCTCACAATAGTATACATACATAAAAATCACCATAGCAGATAGGCGAATCTCCGCTCGAACCACGGAAGACAGTGCCATGTTAATGGAGTGAGACAAATAGAGCCAAGCACTGAAGTTACTAATTTTTGTGTTGCCGTCCAGGCTCTAAAGAAGTAGCAAATCTAACATGAAAGCGCCATCCAAGTTGGAGTGGTGGCTGGTATCCATACCAACCTGTATCCATTTGCACAGATTCATGGATTTCCTCATTCTGATTGTGAAAAAGCAGGATGAATAGTCTGCCAATTTGATGAAGATCGAAATCCAAGAGTTTACGACGTGTGCAACGCAACTGGGGGTGGACAGCAATGAACTGTATGGTACACAGGGTGCTGTTACCCTATTCCAGATGGTTGCTCAGTAGATCAATGTGGCAATGGAGAGTGGACAGAGCGCCATCCTCGTCCGCATCATCAAAGAAATCAGTCGGGTCATGCGAGGCATCCAAGATCAATGGACCAAGGTTGTCGAATCCAAAAAGTTGTGGAATTGTACTTTCCGACCTTCCATGCATGTTAAAACTTTCATTTTCCCTTCACTTTATCACAGACTTCTCTTGAACATTCTTTCACATGACGTCATTGTTCCATAGCATTCTATTACATTCCATTCTCATGATGTCATTGTATTACTAAGCTCATAAGTTGAACATTATATAAATCCATGTATCTAGTCAACTGGCTCTCCAGTCTTGGAATTGTTACTTGTTTCTCCTCATTAGTGGTTCCCTGGAACTGCTCAAGTGTGAATATCATAACATAATTCCAAGACTCCCTTCCTTCCACTGAACCGCTACACCCACTGTCCACCCTGGACATCTGTCATCTCATTCATGTTTATCTCTTCTTCTTCTATGCCTGTGCTCGCATCTTTTTTGAACACAGAACCCAGTTTGACTTCCTCCCACTCATCAATTTCGTCATCACATTCTACAGAGAGAGGATGATGATATTCTCGACCAGCTCGAAAGGTCTGTCACCTGTTAGGTTCTCTTGACCGTCACTCTCACCTCCCCTTTTCCTCTTGCACCCCTCACTTCCACTCCTAGCCGATTCCAGGCAGCCCTTGTGATAGGGTGTTTGTCTATGGTGAAAACCATTCAGGGTGAACAACTACTACAAGTAGTCTATTCCTGACAAGCCACAGCAAACCACTTGGTCCAAAGGCAAAGGTCACTGCAGAGAGTGCTCCATCCATTTCCCCCTTGCTGTTATCGTTACCACTCATCATTGCGACTTCGTCGCCTTCGTCCTCATCTTTCCCACTAGCCTTATACCTGGCCACCAGGGTCAAGGTGTGACAGTCTATCAATGAACTTCATCGTTGATGGGAAAGCAACCTGCCCCACTGCTGAATATATGGTCGTCCGCCATTATAAATAAGGATAACGTTGCTTCCCCATAGTGCACTAGGGCGATTTTCATGGTGGTTGATATCAACTGTGACTGCAGATGATCCAGGTCGAATCATCTGGGTTCGCATGATCACCCGTTTAACGTCACAATGCACACCTTTTAAGAGGTGCCCGCCAGCAATCATCCCACTTTGCCCATCATTTGCTTTTCTTTCATCATTATTCCCTTCTCTCCAAGTGGTTTAAACACCAGTGCACTACTAAGTGTGTAACAAGAGATGCTTATCTAGCTTGTCAAACTGTTGAACTATCCACCCTGCCCCTACGATCGTCCTCCTTTTCAGAGACGACTCTCCACTATGTCTATCCCCGGACCTTCATCTTTTTCTCTCCCAGCCAGTCCACCCATCCCTGAAGGAGTGGCAGCTTCGATTTACGCACCACACGACCCACCTCCACCAGTCCCTGAAGACACTCCTCACTCTGCCTCCCCAATGAACCCTCCACTGGGACGAGGATCTCCACCATCTTCCCCAATGCCATGCCCACTCCCAACAGAGCCAGAGGGAGATCCATTCGAAAGACACCTCCAACAATATGCACTATGATTGCGAGCCGCACAGACACAAGGGTCTTTGGCATCACAAGTACCTCCTCCTCAACCACCATTTCCTTCACCTCAACGATGAACTTCCTCTATGCAAGGACTCCTCATTGCTTCACCAGAACCCATAGTTCCTCGAGTACATCTTCTGTCGACAATGGCACCTGTCCCTCCTGCCGCGTCTCTCCAAGGAACAGTCAAACTGGGCAAATCTATTACTGCCAAACCAGGGAATTATGACGGCAACAAAAGGAAGTTTATCACTTGGTGGAGGTCACTGGAACTTTACTTAGCTGGGTTTGAGGCTGAGCCCCCAGACCAAGTAAAGATTATGATCGCATTGTCATACATGAAAGATGGAGCAGCAGGACGATTCGCAGACTTATTCGTCGAGCAAGGAAGAGTCAATCGGCTAACCTGGTTAGAATTCATCGACGAAGCAAAGGATAACTTCCAGCCAAAAACCCTTTGCAAGGACGCCAAGAAAGACCTCTTCCGTCTTCAACAAGGACGTGACCAAACTATTCAAGACTTCTTCATCCAATTCCGTCATTTAATGTTAGAAGCAGAATACGATGAAAGAACCATGGGATACATTCTTTGCAACCAGGTTCATAAGGCAGTCCACAACGACGTTGTTGAATATGTAGAAAGAAGTCCTTCCTCACTTCTCACTTCAGAAAGGTTGGAAGTCTGGCAACAAGCTCTTGAGGAGGCAGATGGGATGTTAAAAGAAATATATGAATGAAAGAAAGAGAGAGGATATGCCCCACCAACACAACTGCCTACACAATACCATCCCTGTCCCCCTGCTGCAATATCTGCACCAGCAGTAGGACCTTCCAATGCTCCACCAAGAGCGCCTGCTACTTCTCCTGGGGTATACCCCAGAGCAGGTCAACCCATGGACCTAGACGCAGCCTGTGCAGCCAGGAAATGTTGTTTTTGTGGCGAGACATGGCCTTGCACCAAGCACCCTCCTTGATGGCAACGTTGCCCTCAAACACAGAAGGTCTGATTCCTTGGAAAAGAATTGGAATGGGAAGACAAAAAAGGTTTTGAGGAAATGATGCACTGCATAATAAAAGATTTGGGTTTTGGAAAGGAGTAGTAGATAATCATCGCCCTACTACTCAAAATGTTTCTTATGTACCAAATTGATTTTCCATCCTGAACATACAAGAAACTAAGGAAGATGAGAGAGAACAAGGATTGGCTTCTGATATTCTGATCTATGTTCCAGAAAATCCACCTAAAATATTAAAAAAGAAAAGAAAACCCCTACCGGAGATGACTATTGTATACACACCTCCTGAATTTGCTGATAAAAAGGCTAAAAAATGATCATGGCTCAATACCATTGATCTCTGGACCATCCACTGGATAAAAGCAGTGGTTGACAATGCAGAAAACGCAGTAGGGCTCTCCCACCTGCAAACATTTGTTCATGAGAGCAAACAAGTAGAGGTGACACCCCAGCTACTGCACGAGCTCCAGCTAATGACAAACGAAGATGCTCACTTTGTACTATGGGAATTACAACATAAACCAAAGTATATCAAACGAAGTGAGCGATCTACCAAGTCAGCACTGGAATGCCCAATAAAAATAAGACTACCGGATCAAAATCTCATTCAGACTAAAGTATTAATCGACTCCAGATGTACAGGCTCAGTGATTGATGAAAAGTTTGTCAAAGAAAATGACATCCCCACTCATAATCTTCCTCAATCAATGCCAGTCTACAATGCCGACAGAACTGCAAATACATATGGACAGATAACAAAATTTGTAGTGTTACCAATCACCATCGCTAACAGCAAACAAATATTAACACTAGTGGTAACACATATCAGTTCCCATTCAATTTACCTTGGCTATGACTGGTTATGACAATACAATCCACTCAGAGACTGGAAGACAGGAGATGTGACTCTGTTCAACCACATCTCTCACCCACCAGTTGGTGAAGAGGACAACAAAGAGATGAGTGAAGGGGATTGCCTTTTTAAGTTGGATGTACCCGCTTACCTAAGGAATGTATCTACTGATGTGGCGGTGGTGGCTAACATAAAAAAGACAAAAAAATCTTTTGAGGAGATCGTCCCTGAACCCTATCATGAATATAAGGATGTATTCGCTAAAGAAAATTTTGATGAATTGCTACCTTCCCAACCCTGGGATCACGCCATTGAACTCTTGCCAGGAGATCATGTCATTGATTGCAAAACCTACAATCTAACCCTGGCCAAACAAAAAGAGTTAGATACCTTCCTTGAGGAAAATCTTAAGTCCGGATGCATTCATCCTTCCAAATTGCCGTTCACATCAGCTTTCTTTTTTGTAAAAAAGAAAGATGGACACTTACGACCCGTCCAAGATTACCAAAAACTAAATGACATAACAGTAAAAAATCGCTATCCCCTCCCCTTGATCAATGAACTAGTTGATAAATTGAAAGGTGCGAAATACTTTACTAAACTTGACGTTCGATGGGGATACAATAACATCTGAATGAAGGATGGTGATGAATGGAAGGCTGTGTTCCGAACTAATTGAGGGCTCTTCGAACCCTTAGTCATGTTTTTCAGATTGACCAACTTTCCTGCCACATTTCAAACAATGATGAATCACATTTTTCATGATCTCATCAATAAGGGAAGAGTTGTGGTCTATATGGACGACATTATAATATTCACAAGAACTCTCCAAGAACATAGGGAGATCATTTGTCAGGTGCTGAATATTCTTTGCACCCACAAGTTGTTCTTAAAGCCTGGAAAATGTGAATTCGAAGCTCTTGAGACCGAATATTTGGGACTCATTGTCTCTGAAGGAGTGATTAAGATGGATCCGCTCAAAGTAAAAGCAATTACAGACTGGCCTGAGCCTACTACATGGAAAGAAGTCAGAGCCTTTCTTGGCTTCCTAAATTTCTATTGACAATTCATCGAAGGCTTTGCTCAATTGGCCCATCCCATAAACACTCTTACTTCTGAAAAGAAGGAGTTCGAGTGGACTCCTGAGTGTCACCAAGCATATACCACCCTCAAAGAGACCATGACGACTGCCCCTCTCCTCCACCTCCCAATCAATGATAGCATTTTTAAGGTTGAAACTGACAGTTCCGGAGTAGGCAATGGAGGAATACTGTCTCAAAAGCAAGGAGATCAGTTTTACCCAATTGCCTTCTGCTCCCGTGGCCTAAATTCTGCAGAACAGAATTACCATGCCGCAGATCTCGAAACCCTTGCCATTATTGAGATGCTGCATGAATGGCGTCATTATCTCCTGGATGCTGCACAACCTTTTGAGGTTTTGTCTGATCACAAAAACCTCGAGTTATATCGCCATCCACAGGATCTCTCTCGTCGTCAGGCTCACTGGCAATACACTTTCCAGCAATATCACTTCCTCATTCATCATTGTCCAGGCAGATCTAATCCCGCTGATCCTCTGTCCTGGAGGCCAGACTTTGAAAATGGGGTGGAGCTTGATAACAAAAAGCAGATCCTCCTCCCAGACCATCTTTTCATCCATCAAACCACTTCTGAACTTCCTGAAAATATCACTCCACTCCCTCATAGTAACGAATCCATTTTCAATACTGTTCGCAAGCTACAATACAAAAGAGAACAGTATGCCAAAGAGGGACTAAGTAAGGAAAATCCCAAGTGGAGAAAACAATCTGGAGTCCTGTATTGGCAAGAACACCTTTACATCCCCAACAATGCCAAGTTAAGAGAATGGATCATTAAAGACAACCATGATCATCCCTTGGCAGGACACCCAGGAATTCGATGAACAAGGGATCTAATCATGGCAAAATTCTATTGGCCATCTCTTCGCAAGGACATAGAACGATATGTCAAAGGATGTGACACTTGCCAAAAAACCAAAGTTCACTATTCTGCATCAAAGACCCCCCTTCACCCAAATGAAATTCCTTTCAACCCTTGGGAAATCATCTCTGTAGATATTATGGGACCACTTCCTCCTTCTGAGGGTTCAAATGCTGTACTAGTAGTAGTAGACAGATTAATGAAAATGACCCATCTCTTCCCAGTAGATACCACAATTTCTTCTAAAGGAGTCACTACTATATTTAGAGATCACATCTTTAAACTTCATGGTACCCCTAGAAAGGTTATTTCGGATCAAGGATCTCAATTCATCTCCTCTTTCATGATGGACTTGTATGTGTTACTCAAAATAGAGGGCAATCTATCCACTGCATACCATCCCCAAACCGACAGACAGACAGAAC
>JBBPKI010001015.1:0-15540 GCA_038089155.1 Nevesoporus exiguus
ATGCGCGTTTTGCGTCAGCCAGTCGTGCCGATGTCAACGTATGAAGAAGGGAGAGGGGGGGGGGGGTGGAGGGAGAGAGAGAAGGGACTTACTGGTCTGGGCCGCGCGACCCTGTCCGTGCGCACGGTCGCGTTCGCGCCGAACGTAGCTTCCAGACGTTGCCTGAACTTGGCACCACGAGACAAGTAGGGCGAGAGCACAGTCTTGGAACGCGTCGACCCTGAGAAGTGCAACGCGTTCCCAGTGGGAATCGATGCCAAAGAGCGCGCGGAGGGCGAGCTGCCTGCAGCATGACCAGCGCTTGCGTCGACGGCCACCGGGGCGTCCGCACTGGTAGGGGCAGCGCGTGCGATCTGCGCCGGTGTAATCGTGTAGTAGTCTTCGTCTCGGGTGATGATGTCCAGCTCTGCATCCCAGCTGATCGGGGCTTGGATCGTCCCGAGAGCCGCATCGATTGATGCTGAGTTGGATTCGTATTGGATAGTCTTGAGACGTTTGACTGGTCGTTCGGACCGAAGAACGCCCGGTACGAGGGGCGTCGTGCCCTCGGAATTAGTCTCGGACACGTTTTCAGAGGCAGGGACGATCCTCGGTTGCACGCGCTGCCGCTTCAGGGACGTAGGGGCGAGGCGCGTATTTAACTGGATTCGCTCGTCCTCGGTAGTCTCTACATCCGTCTGTAGTCCTGTCGATGCGTCATCGTGCTGGCGTGAAGCCGCCAGAGATGGATGTGGAAAGGAACCTTCGGTGTGTCTGTTTGCATCGAACGTGCGTGCCAATGCGTCTACCAAGCTGAACGTCTGCGCGCTTGGAACAGGTGCTCGCCCTGGATGCGTTCGAACGCTATTAAGCTTTCTGTGGGGTAGGGGCTTTCTTGCAATAAGAACGCCGTCAAAGCGGGCTCTCCTCTTGAGAGGCTTGGCGTCGGACGACGGTTTCGCTGTCTGTCCAGTAGTTGCGGCAACTTCGACCGTTGCTCGACCGTTGCTCGACAGCCTCGCGTGCCGCTTCATTGGCGACTTGGTTGCTATTGTCGTTGAAAATTCATCAACCTCCAGGTCTGATGCCAGTGAACCTTCATCATTGTCCAGTGTCCTGAGTGGAGTCCATGATGGCAGGTCATCTACTGTCTGGCTTGGCAGAGTGAGCCTGTTCATTTTGCCATCATGACTGACATGACCAAAGCTTGAGCTAAGTGCTGGCAAGGGTGGTGCTGTCTGGCTCATGGATAATATCTGAAAAACATTGTCAGAGCTGTGAGTGAGCAGTCACATCTAGTACAAAAGCACCTCATGGTTGGGCCTACTGCCACTGTGCACAATTGTAGTGAATGGCTTTGGAATGGCTGTTGTAAGCAGTTCTTTAAACCCAACATGTGAAAAAAAGCAAGGGCATACAAAAAGATTGAAGTGGTTTGTTGGATGAAGAAGGAGAATGTGTGACATGATATGGGCTCAGAGATAGAGCCATTATTTGGTCAGTGCTTGACAAAGATCAGATTAGTGGGAAGTTTCATATGTAAGAGCCTAGAAAGACTGAGAACTTTGAAGCTTACTTGTAAAGCACAAACACTGGCTAAGTAGAGGTGATAGATCACAAAGTAATGTAAAACAACCTTGGGCAGTAAGCAATATTAAACACAGTTGGTGGAGTCAAGGGATTGTGGGAACCTATATAAACAAATAGGCTGGCTTTATAGCTCAGTTGAATATTTGTTTACTTGTGTTGTATGTTATTTAAAATATGCAGTGTGTTTACATTTGTATTTGTCAATATAATTTATATACTTGCTTAGTAAGCTACTATTTTAGATTTTCAGATATAAATGAATATGTGTTATTTGAAAATTTCTTGCTTGATTGCTATAATTTGTGGAAACCAGCTCACTATTTTTTCTTTTTGTAATTTTTTTTTGCTTTGTAACTTATCAACATTTTCATTTCTTCTCCTTTGTCACCAACCCCTTAGCTAAATCCTTGTCTTTTGCTCCATTTTAACCTTCTTCTTTGATGGTGCCTGGGCAATATACCTATCCACCATACATACCTCTGCATGGTTACCATCTCTGCTCTTCCTCCTTTGTTCATTACTGTGCCTAGTCACCATCTCCTTTTACCTACAGTAGAACTTCTCATAATGCATCCCCTTACTGTGCATAATTCTCATATTGCATCTGGTTAGGTGACTGCCCAGCTCAGGCAGCAGGAGCTTATGCATATCATATAATACATAACCCCCCAAAGTGAATATATATTATAAGGTGGTCCAATTATGGTAGAAACACCACCAAAATGCTTGAGGACTGGGTATATGTATATGGGAATTTCTACATTGTCTTCCTATTGCTTCCATTCCCATGCCTATGGACTGCAACTCACTCAAATCAGAGCATAAGTGTAAACCTTGACTTGATCATGCCCCATACAAGCCCTGGAAGTCCAATGAAGGCTCAAAGTCAAAGAACAATTCCAAGAGCTCTGTGCAAAGTCTTAGAAGTGACTCACAGCAGAATCTTACTCTCCATGACTGGCTCATGGTGTCCACATTCATTGGTGCCCATCTGACCATGTCACAAGATGCTGTTATTGACAATTTCAAAACCCTATGTGATGGTGCACTCATTTTTACACAGTCAATATTGTGCTGGAAGCTTTAGAACCACAATAGTTTGGAAGCTCATGTGGAGCAGTTTTCAGATGCTCTGTCTTCAAAGTGGCCTTGTATTGTCACATGGTCTGATATTGATTGGGCATTGTTTCTTTGGGTTAAGCATATGAAAAAGAAGAAGGAGACAGTAACTGATCCAATGCTAGTTGCTAAGTGTGTGTCAAGTCCAGGTTCTCTGAGTCAAGTCTAACTGGAGATCTGAAGGGCTGTTAAGTCTGGACTCTCTAGATTTAAGTCTGATTGAGGTCCAGAGGAGCTGATGGATGGTAGACATGTTAGTCTTGGAGTTGGAGTGGAGTTACTTAAGAAGGATGTTGGCACAGGACTTATGTGTCACACCCTTGAACAGGTCTGTGTCCTTGTATTTTGGAGGAGCAGAGTTCTGACAGAAGGAGGGAATTGTGACAAGAATGAGGAGAGTGGGACTAATTCAATATTCATGCTAAGGTTACATGATGGACAGTACAGAGGCTTTATACTAAAAGGTCAACAGGGACATCAAGATGTTAGGGAACAAGTGAGACAAGATCAAGGGTCCATAAGGAACAGAGAAGGGACAAAGAAAGTGAAGAGAAGTACAAACAGAATGTATGAAAGATATCCAGGTCCAAAGCATAGCTGAGTAGCTGTGCAAGCACAGCCTTGGTCTGAGCAGAGGAGTGGAGCTCCAAGCATGAAGGAAGCAGAGGTGGACTGAGGGAGATGGAGGTGACTGGAGATGGTTGGAGATGGGCTGGAGGGGGCAGAGATGGATGGGATGTCATAGATATGACAGTGCCCTCCCTTTAAGGCTGAGCCCTTGAGGCCTACAGTAAGTGGGGGTTCAGTGCAGAGCCAATCTGGGGAAGCAGTCAAGCTTCTTTGGAGAGGATTGTTACATCCATCCATTCACCCCCTATAGTGCCTACTCTGGCCTACTCTGGCCAACTCCAGCCTCTTCATCCATCATCCTCTATCACTCATCCCTTGGAGCTCCATCCTCATATTCAACTCTGGTGTCTCCAGTCTCAACTCCACCACAACTCCAGTTGGTTCTTCATCATCCTTTGTAATTTCCTTATTCAGACTACTTTATAACTAATCCTTTATGACACTGTTGTATATCTAAACCCTGTACTCATCCCTATGTCTCATTCTTCCCTTGATTGCAGTTTTATTGCCAGGGTTGTATTCTGTTACTTCTATTCCTGAACTCCTCTGTTTTACATACTCCATTCTAATCCTAGAATTAGTCATCTTTCTCCTCAGTATATAAGTTCTCTGTACTCCACTTTGTATCTCCTCAGTACAAATATTGCATAAGTCTCTCCTTCTACTCTTGTCCAATCTCCCTCGCCTCATCTCTCTCTATCTCTCCTTCTTTGAAACCTCTGCCCCCACGTCCTCCAAAACCTGAGGTCTAGACTTAGACAAGGGCACAACACACAAGTCCTGCATTGAGTCCTCATAAGTCCCCTCTGTCTCTGCTACTCCATTTGGACTCCAGTCCACCTCTGCCGCTTATCCCCTACTTCCCCCTCAGATCCTTTGGACCTCCAGTTGGACTTGACCTGGAGGACCTGGACTTGACAGTATATTCATACTAATACTTGTCTAGGTCCATACCAATTCTCAATGTCTACTTGCTCACATATCTTTCAACGTGAGCATGCACTATGGACTGCCTTTGACAGTTCTTGCACCATCTCTGGCGAGTTCATCAGCCTAACCAGCAGGCCTGGTAACTCTGCTTCTGGCTATTGTCCTAATCAAAGCCTTCTGTCTCCCTTGGTATGCTACCAGCAGAATCAGACTTGCCCACAGGACCCCACTTTAGGGAACTATGGGATTGTTAAATGTCTGGACTCTTTGGACTCAAGTCTGATTGGAGGTCTGGAGGTGCTGAGGGGTGGTTGACAAAGTTCGTCTCAGAGTTGGACCGAAGTCTGGAGTGGAGGTGTTGGAGTGGAGTTGCATAGAAAGGACGTTGGCACAGGACTTATGTGTCACGCCCTTGAACAGGTCTGTGTCCTTGTATTTTGGAGGAGTGGAGGTCCAACAGGAGGGGGAGGAGATCACAATGAGAATCAGGAGAGTGGGAATTAAGTTGATATTTATGCTAAGGTTACATAATGGAAGTACAGAGGTTATATACTAAGAGGTCAACAGGGACATCAAAGTCAGGAAACAAGTGAAACAGAATCAAGGGTCCATAAGGGATGGAGAAGGGACAAAGGAAGCAAAGAGAAGTACAAACAGAAATGTATGAAATATATCCAGGTCTGAAGATAGCTGAGTCCCTGTGCAAGCACAGCCTTGGTCCAGAGTGGAGGAGCAGAGCTCCAAGTGTGGAGGAAGCGGAGGTGGACTGAGGGCAGCAGAGATGACCAGAGTTGGTCAGAGATGGGGCTGGAGGGGGTGGAGATGGATGGGATGTCATGGATATGACAGGGATGATGAAGACAAAGCAGCATGCAGTGGGTCTGGTGGTCCTCCACTTCCAGTACCAGGGGACAATGGCGGAGATAACAGCAACTCCTCTGACTCCTCTGACTCCAACGACCCCAATGACCCTTGGGGTCAAGGACAAGGTAACATCTTTGATGCTGCAAATGATGTCCCACTGGCATTTGAATTGTTCACTCAGCTTGCTGAAGTGATCTGGGACATGACCAGGCAGGTGTTGTATTGCAAGAAAGGCTCCAATGCTCCAAAGATGAAGGTTTGTGAACCTGACCCATTTAATGGGACCAATGCCAAGAAACTCTGCCCTTTTATAGTTCAGTGTGAACTGAACTTCCAAGCAAATCTGAAGTCCTTCAAAAAGAATAGGACTAAGGTAACTTTCATGCAGTTGTATCTCAAGGGCTCTGCCCTAGAATACTTTGAACTAGACTTGCTCGGAGTTGAAACTCTGGAGTCTCATCTGCTCTGGATGTTGGATTGGAAGGCATTTCTGTTTGAGCTGCAATCTAACTTTGGTCCCCATGACCCAGTAGCTGATGTAGAAGCTCAACTGGAGCAACTGTGAATGAAAGACTCACAATGTAATGGTCATGACATACTTTTGCCTACAATGTCCTTTTTATCTCTGGACCCTCTGGTCAACCTTCACAAGGGAGGCACTCACAAAGAGGCACAATATCCTTGTAAGGCTATAGAAAGGCAGACTGGGTCAGTGGGACGACTCCTCTGAGTTGGCTGATGATACTCTTCTGAGTATGTTTGGCTAGCAGGGTGACTTCTCTGAGTTGGCTACTGAAGGACTGGGCTCTCACTGAGCTAGGGTACTCCTCTGAGTACTAGCCACTCTCCTTGGGTAAGGCAGGTGAAGACAAAGGCTCTCTTCTTTGGTAAGGTGAGCAGAGTGAGCAGGCAATAGGTATGCCAGAAAGGAGTAAGAATTGGTGGAGGAGCAGCTAATGTACAAGAGGGTTCTTAAATGGTGTCTAACTACTGGAGGCTGTGCTCACAGCTAAGGATGGTAACTATTGATAAAGATGGTTGTCATGGAAATGCATCACCAACGAGAGATGGTGATGTAGGAGGCACTGTCTGAAAGATGATCAAAAGATGGAAGCTGAGAAGGGTGAAACTATAGTAATGGGATCAGTCTTGTGTCATCTGAATATAGGATGACAAGGTATGGAATGTAGACTTCCCATGTGATTGATCTCTCCCAAAGGCAAAGAAGAAAAATAAGTAGAAGGTGACCTTGAAGAAATAAAACTGTAACACACAGCATATTTCTAAATACATTGTTGAGTGGAACCACCTTGCATCCCAAGTCTGGGACTGGGGTTCCAGTGCACTCTGCTGGAGTTTCTACAATGGACTGCTAGACTGCATTAAAAACGAGTTGTCCCGGCAGGGTAAGCCAGACAACATCTATGATCTCTGGGTGCTTGCCCAGCAGATTGATCACTGGTACTGGGAGTGCAAGGAAGAAATCAACTGTGCAACCAAGACCTCTGGTTCCAACTCTGGCAATCAGCACCCCTCAAAATTCTTTTCCAACAACTCCACCACTGCCTCTGCCAAGTCCAAGAACAAGAAGTCCAAAGGCAACTCTGCTCCTGCTGTAAGCACCTCCAGCTCCTCTGGAGATAATAATAAAGGTAAAAAAGGCAGTACTCCTGACTCTGCTATCTTATCGAAATTAGGCAAAGACAGTAAACTCCTTCTGGAGGAACATCAGTGCTGTCTTGACAACAATTTATGTCTGTTCTGTGGACAACCCAGCCACTCTGCCAAGGAGTGTCTAAAGTCAACCTCTAGAGCTGCGAAGGCCAGGGCCACCACTGCAACTTTGGTAGCATCCAGATCCAGCTCTGCCCCCTCTGAGGTGAAAAATAGAGAGCGACTCCCATGACTCCACACAGACTGGGAGTCATGTTGAATCTGACTGTGCTCTGAAGGAGTTATGTCTCAATGTGTCTGCTCTCTCTAATCTGAATTTGCTCTGTCTGTTTTTGTCTATTCCACAGTTTTCTATTCCTTCTGTATCTACTCTCATCAACTCTAGTTCTACTCATTGCTTCATTGACTTGTCTTTCATCAAAAACATAAAATACCTACCAACTCCATATCTCTGATTCTACTCTGCCTTTTTGACAGTTTGTCCTCATCTACCATTTCCTCCTCCATAGAACTTTCCTTGCTCTTTCCCTCTGGCAATTCAACCTCCAAGACATTCTTTGTCACCTCCTTGGATCCCTTCTGTTCATTGGTTTTAGGACATAGCTGGCTCACCCAATACAATCTGTTGATTGACTAAGTTACAAGCAGCATCTCATTCAAGGCCCCTACAGAAG
Organism: Nevesoporus exiguus; assembly: GCA_038089155.1. NCBI lineage: Eukaryota > Fungi > Basidiomycota > Agaricomycetes > Boletales > Boletaceae > Nevesoporus > Nevesoporus exiguus. The sequence goes on from JBBPKI010001015.1 coordinate 7,461, forward strand.
GAATGCCAAGCCTGATGTCACCCTCCATGCCTTCAGGGCCCCTGCCTTTGCACACCTCTACTCTGCCCTTGGAGTGCACTCCGGAATTGCCAAAAGCCCCTAGACTTACTTGCCCCCCCATCTCCTTCATCAATGCCACTGCCTTTGTGCACACTTGCAAGATGGATAGCTCTATCCAATTTGCCATTTCCCTCCAGTCTCTTGATCAGACCAAGGCACGTGCTGCTACTATCTTCAACAATTTGGAAGAAGTGGACCTCTCTGGAGTACCACAAGTTTGCAGATGTCTTTAGCAAGAAGTGCATGGACACCCTTGCTCCTCATCAGCCATTTGACCTCAAAATCGAGCTGGAGGAAGGTGCTTCCCCTCTGATTGAAAAGCTCTACTCCCTCTCCCCCACCAAAACCAAGACCCCCCATGACTTCATTGATGAACACCTCCAAATCAGTTTCATCCGGACCTCCAGTTCTCCACATGCAGCTCTGATGCTCTTTGTTAAGAAGAAGGACAGATCACTCTGTGTTACATCCAGCCATCCACTCTCCTATAACATCAACTCTGGCCAACTCTGGCCTCTCCGTTCGTCATCCTCTATCACCTATCCCTCAGAGTTCTATCTTTATACTCAACTCCAGTGCCTCTGGCCACAACTCTGCCACAACTCCAGTCGGTTCTTATCCTCCTTTGTAATTTCCTTATTCAGACTACTTTATAACTAATCCTTTATGATACTGTCATATATCTAAACCCTGTACTCATCTCTATGCCTCATTCTTCCCTTGATTGCAGTTTTATTGCCAGGGTTGTATTCTGTTACTCCTATTCCTGAACTCCTCTGTTTTACATACTCCATTCTAATCCTAGAATTAGTCATCTTTCTCCTCAGTATATAAGTTCTCTGTACTCTGCTCTGTATCTCCTCAGTATGAATATTGATTAAGTCTCGCCTCTCCCTCTTGTCCAATCTCCTTGCCTTATCCTCCCCCTCCCCTCTCTGAAACCTCTGCTCCTGCATCCTCCGAAATCCAAGGACAAGACTTAGACAAGGGTGTGACATATAAGTCCTGTGCCAAGTCCTCATAAGTCCCCTCCATCTCTGTTACTCCGCTTGGACTCTGGTCCATTTCTGCTGCTTACCTCTGCTTTTCCCCTCAGCCCCTTTGGACCTCTGGTCAGACTTGACCTGGAGATCCAGGACTTGACACTCTGCCTGTGTGTTGACTTCTGAGGCCTTAACACCACCACCAAAAATGACTGATATCCCCTTCCCTACACCTTCGACCTCCTTGACACTCCAAGCAGAGTGAAGATCTACACCAAACTCAACCTCTGGCATGCTTACCACCTGGTCTGCATTGCTGAGGGCAACAAATGGAAGATGACCTTCTGGACCCACTACAGATCATTTGAGTGGTTGGTAATGCCATTTGGTCTGACTAATGCCCCTGCCACTTTCCAGCGATTTGTTAATAGCATTTTTGCAGACATGCTTGATGTCTGCATTGTAGTATACCTTGACAACATCCTCATATACTCTCATGACCCTGCCGTTCACCAGAAGCATGTCTGGGAAGTACTCCACTGACTCCAGGCTAACAGCCTCTACCTGAAGCTGGAGAAGTGTGAGTGGCATGCAGACTCCATCAAATATCTTGGATATGTCCTCTCCCCCTCTGGCCTGTCTATGGCCAAAGATAAGATCAAGGTGATCATGGATTGGCCAGAGTCCCAGAAGGTCAAGGACATTTAAGTGTTCCTTGGCTTTGCCAACTTTTATTGTTGATTCATTCATAATTATGCTGATATTGTAGTCCCTCTCATCTGCCTCACCTACAAAGGTGCCCCTTGGAAATTCTCCAAGGCCTGCCAAAAAGGCATTCCAGTCTCTTAAGGAGGCATTCATGTCTGCTTCAGTGTTGGTCCACTGGACTCTGGATACTCCAATCACTGTCAAAACCAATGCCTTCAACTATGTTATCACTAGTATTCTCTCCATCATCCCTCTGGGTGAACTCCATCCCATTGTATTCTACTCTTGTTCCCTCCAGGACATGGAGTTGAACTATGACACCCATGATAAAGAACTCCTTGCTATTTTTGAGGTGTTCTTCCAATGGCACCACTATTTAGAAGGCTCCACAACTCCGGTGACAGTATACACTGACCATAAAAATCTAGAATATTTTACAAGTACCAAACTCCTGACCCACCAGCAAGTGTGGTGGTCAGAGTACCTTTGTCAGTTCAACCTTGCCATCTACTACTGCCCAGGTAAACTTGGAGCTAAGCCTGATGCCCTCACTCAACAATGGGACATCTACCCTAAAGAAGGGGACAAGGACAATGCTTGAGTTAACCCTGACAATTATAGACCCATCTTCATCCAAGATCAGCTTGCTCTGTCCCTCTGAGCTACCACCCTTAGCACACCAATTCTCCTCTTCACCTCAGCAGACCTTGGTGCTTCCCTCTGTGCTACTTACCTCGAAGCCCTAGTACTCTGGGCTTCATAACTCATTGATATTGAGCAACTCTGCTCAGACATCTGCTCCACCCTCCCAACTGACCCCATAGCATCTCCACTACTCTCTGCAGAATCCCTCCCAGATCTGTGCTGGACCATCTCTCCAGATGGCCTACTACTTTGTGACAAGCACATCTACATCCCAGATGCCAATGACCTCTGACTCCATGTCTTCTGGATATTCCACAACCATCTGACCATGGGCCACTTCAGACAAAACTGCACCCTAGACCTCATCCACCATGAATATACATGGCCAGCCATCTGGATGTTTGTCAAGGACTATGTTAGTTCTTGCACATCCTATGCTCATGCCAAAGTCCCCCATCATCATCCCTATGGACTTCTGAAGCAGCTTCCAGTGCCAGAGAAGTCATGGAACTCCATTTCAATGGAGTCCTGGCCCACATCACCTCCAACTGGGGTTCAGAGTTTGTATCCCATTTCTTCTGTTCTTTAGGAAAAGCCCTTGACATGCACCTCCACTTCATCTCCAGATATCATCTGGAAGGTGATGGACAAATGGAGCACACAAATCAGACCCTGGAGCAATACCTCTGGATCTACTGTAACTATCAGCAAGACAATTGGGCTGACCTCCTTTCCCTCACAGAATTTGCATATAACAATGCACCTAGTGCCACTACTGGCATATGTATCACCTTTCTTTGCCAATAAGGGTTATCATCCAAATTTCTCCATCTACTCTGATTGTCCATTAACCTCCTCCACAGCCTCCAACTATGTCATTGACCTAAATGAACTCCATGAGTTCCTCTGGTTGGAGATGTTGGAAGCCCAGAAATGCTACCAAGGCCCCACTGACACTAAGCATAGTCCACCTCCGAACTTCAAAATCAGAGACCTGGTCTATGTCAAAGCAAAATACTTCCATTCCACTAGACTGTCCAAGAAGCTTTCAGAGAAGAACCTTGGACCTTTCCCAATCATTGCCCATCCAGGCAGTGTTTCCTTTACTCTATGATTACCAGATTCTATGCATTCTGTTGTAGAAACTAAAATGTGCCTGTGTGTGAGGCAAGAGAAAGGTGTGGGGCAATATGTTCATCCTAGGGAGTCTCAAAACACAACAAGTGGCTGGAAATGGGATAAGAAATGGATGAGAAAGAGTGTACCACTGGTGTGGACAACTCTTATGGGGCCTTCTCCAAAAAGAACCAGACTCTGTGTCATATCCATGACATCCCATCCATCTCTGCCCCCTCTGGCCCCATCTCCAACCAACTCCAGTCACCTCCACTGCCCTCAGTCCACCTCTGCTTCCTCCATGCTTGGAGCTCTGCTCCTCCACTCTGGACCAAGGCTGTGCTTGCCCAGGGACTTGGCTATACTTTGGACCTGGTTATCATTCCATATATTTCATTTGTACATCTCTTTGCTTCCCTCATCCCTTCTTGGACCCTTATGGACCCTTGATATTATCTCACTCATTCTCTGACATCCTTGATGTCCCTATTTACCCTCTAGTATAAAACCCTCTGTACCTCTGTCATGTATCCCTTAGCATGAATATTGACTTAATTCCCACTCTCCTGATTCTTGTTGCAATCTCCTTCCCCTCCTGTCAGACCTCCACTCCTCCGAAATACGAGGACACAGACCTGTTCAAGGGTGCAACACATAAGTCCTGTGCTGATGTCCTTTTCATGCAACTCCACTCCAACACCTCCACTCTGGACTTCGGTCCAACTCTGAGATGAACTTTGTCGACTACCCCTCAACACCTCCAGACCTCCAATTGGACTTGAGTCCAGAGAGTTCAGACAATTTAACACTCTGGACTTCCAGATGTGTTCCCAGACTTCTGTGTGCAATGCAGATAGTGAGGGAGGACTAGGACCAGGTGTTCAGGCTTATACCAGGTGTACTAACAATGAGGAAGAGCGGAAAATTGTATTAGGTAACTAATGACATGCCTATGTAGTGCTCAACTAACATAAACCAATGTCAAATAGGTAAAAATAGGAAAACCAGCCCAAAACAATGTAAACTGGTCACAAACAAACAAACCCGGACATCAGAATACCAGGAAACATCACCAGAAAGTGATCCCAGTGTAGAGAATTGTCGTTCCCTACATTTGTATTCCTGATTTATAGGGCATCCGACGACATCACACCTCATCCGATGTTATCCTGGTTGTCCCGATGCTATCCCAGTAGACTGGATGACTTCCTGGTACATTTCTGGTTGGGATCAATCCCCTACATGACTGGGTTGCGCAGAAACTGGCTGGAGTTGGTTTATACTGGCCGGGATCACTTCCTGGTGATATTTCCCAGTACTCTGGTGTCCAGGTATGTGTTAAATCATCTGAACTCTCTGGACTCAAGTCTGATTGGAGGTCTGGAGGTGCTGAGGGGTAGTTGATGAAGTTCGTCTTGGAGTTGGACTGAAGTCTGGAGTGGAGGTGTCAGAGTGGAGTTGCATAGAAAGAATGTTGGTGCAGGACTTATGTGTCGCACCCTTGAACAGGTCCATGTCCTCATATTTTGGAGGAGTGGAGTTCCGACAGAAGGGGGAGGAGACCGCAATGAGAATCAGGAGAGTGGTGTCATATCCATGCCAAACCAGCCATCTCTGCCTTTTCTGGCCCCTTCTCCAACAAACTCTGGTCACCTCTGTTTCCCTCTAGTCCACCTCTGTCTCCACCACACATGGAGCTCCTCAGAGCTCCACTCCTCTGATTGGACCTGCAGCTGTGCTCGCTTGGAATTGCCTGGATATTATCCCTGTTTGTCCTTCTCTTTGTTCTTTCATCCCTTCTCCATCCCTTAGTATTACCCTTGACATTCTGCGACCCTTAGGTCGCTTCTTACCTCCTAGAATATTTTCATGTTGTTCTCCGCCTTTGTCAGATACTATTTTCATCCTGTTTAGTATCTCCTTCGCTTACTCCACACTATTTAACTCCTGTACCTCCTGTATGTACTCCTCAGTACAAATATCAACTAAATCACTCTCCTCTTATTTCACAATCACCCCATCTCCTCCCTGTTGGACTCCTGTTCCTTCAAAATACGAGGACATGGACCTGCTTAGAGGCACAACACATAAGTCCTGCACCAATGTCCTCCTGAGTACCTCCACTCTGACTCCTCTGCTCGGACCTCTGGTCCAACTCCTATACTAACTCCTCCAATAACCCCTAGAACTCCGCAACTCCGGTCGGACTTGAGTCCAGAGAGACTGGCATTTAACAGTATATTCGTACTCCCTCCTGAGCAGGTCTCCACTCTTTTCTTATGTCCTCTAACCTCCGTTTTGTACTCTGACCCTCCATTAGGATCTCTACATGGGCTGGGATTCATTCTGAATCCAACCATGCCCTATGGAGTTATCTCATGACTTTATCTCCAACTGACTCCACCCCTTTGGTGAGTCTCCTTCGGAATACCACTTGTGGTACCTCCGAACTCTGTTCTACCCTGCCTTTCAGTGGCCCTTTATTATCTCTATACCTCCACTTTTCTTTGCCCTCTTGGGCATTCTTTGTTCCTTACCTTTGAAAGCTCTGTCTTCACTCTGCCTCTTTGGCAAGCTTCCTTCTCTATTCTTTCGTACCTACCTTCATGAACTCCATTTCTCTGAACCTCCAATTCACCTCTGGTGCTTTGGAGGCCCTTCTCTCCTCATTTTTCAACACCTTTTAGTCATTCTCTATTCCCTTCATACCTCTGGTTGACTCCACCTTTCGGCAAGTCACCTTTTCCTCTGTTGTAGACTTTTCCTTTCTTTTGTCATTCCAGCGAACCACCTCCGACGTTTTTGTCACCTCCTTGGATTCTAACCTTGTTGGTTTTAGGACAGCTAGCTCACCATGATACTCTGTTGAGTAATTGGCAATGAGCAGCACTTCGTTCGTGATCCATACAAGATGAGAATGCCAAGCCCTCCACTACTCTGGGCTTCTGGGGCCTCTGCCTTTGTGCTCTGCCCCACTGCCTCTGGACAGCACTCTGGATTCACCACAGCATCTTGGACTTACTGCAGTCCAGTCTGCAGTCAACCTCCAGTTGCTTACTGGAGGAAGGCAGGACATCTCAATAGGGAAGTCACCTTGCAACATCCGACTACACCCTGAACCCTCAACATCTGCCTCCAACCCCTTTACACCTGAGGACCACAAGTCTGAAGGTACTCTGTTCCTCTGACACCAACTCTGGCATCTCCAGACATTATGGTGATGGACCATCTCAGTCCTTTTCTTTCTCTTCCTTTCTTCATCTTCTATATATTGTCCCTCTGACCATATAGATACCTTGTTAATGGATCCACTTTGGGCCATTTCATGGTACCTTTCATTTTCCTCCTTTTTACTCTTCTGTACCCAAGGACCTCATGTCCAAAGGTAACTCTGGCCTTGCTCTGGCCAACTCTGCTCAGTCCGGACGGCCCCCTACTTTTTCTCTTTATTTACCTCTGTACTTTATTCCGGACCTGGGACCATGTTGCCCTTGTCTGGGCTCCATTTGAGAGCACCCCCTGATGCATCCTTTCTATTTCCCTCATGAGTCTCCTTTATGACCTTATGATTCCCCCTCCAGGTCCATCTCCAGACCATTCCCTCAACTCCAGTTGTGTCCAGCTGATTCCAGCCCACCAGACCTCTTCCCTCTGTTTTCCTCTTGTTCTCTCAGTATATTTCCTGTTGTCTTCGTTCCAGACTGTTCCTTTCCACTCCAGCAATTTTTGGTCCATTCTGGACCACTCCACCTTTATACCCTGTTCTTCATTTGTCCTTCTGTTCCTTTCCTCCATAGTTCGTCACTTGGCAACTCCTGTCAACTCCAACAATCTCTGGTCCACTCTGGACCATCCATTTCTTCTTCTCACTTCGGGCAATCCACCTCCATGGCTTTCATGCCAACCTCTTTGGGTTCACTGACGTTTGTTTAGTATTGACTTGCATGCTCACCTTGTAACAATGTGTTGATCGCTAGGTTTAAGAAGCTGCATTTAGTCTAATATACTCCTACAGATGGAATGCCAAACCTCCACACTCCAGGACTCTGTCTGGAATCTAATCCTGAGAGTTGCACCTCAGATTTGCCAAAGTACTTGGACCTCTCTAGTTCTTGTCTTGTGGACCTCTGACCAGCTTTGTCCAGATATTCTCCTGCTTTAAGGACTGACCTACGATTGTCTTTTTCAGATTTTCACCATTTTCAGCACTTTGATTCTTTAATTCCCTCTGCTTAGGCACCCAAGCTTTTGGACTTTGTTTCCAGTTCTGTGGACCTCCACCGGACCCCTCTGGACTTCTTTCCACACTATAGAACTGACCAAGATCGTTCCTTAGCTTCCTGCCATTCTTGGCATCATACCTCTCTTGTAGTTAATCTCCACTTCATTGTCTTTTCTGTTCCTGTCCACTCTGTTGCCTCCATTTTTGCTCCACTTTTACCTCTGATCCGCTATGCACAACTCCATTACCTCTGTCATGACCTCTGACATTTTCCTTTCACTCTGTCTTGTTTGCTCTTCGTTTGAGAACAGTCATTATTAAAAAGAAAAAGACTAATTACTACTTG
>JBBPKI010001016.1:0-15538 GCA_038089155.1 Nevesoporus exiguus
ATGGTGCTGATGATTTCATTTCCACTCTCCACCCTGCTCTGGAAATGATAGTTGGTGAGTTGTGGATTGTTGGATATTAGTGGGGTGATGATGTTGATGATATCATCTCCACTCTCCACCCTGCTCTGGAAATCATAGGAGGTGAGTTGTGGATTGTTGGATGTTGGTGGGATGATGATGCTGATGATTCCATATCCACTCTCCACTCTGCTGTGGAAATGATAGTCAGTGAGTTGTGGATTGTTGGATGTTGGTGGGGTAATGATGCTGATGATTGCATCTCCACTCTCCACCATGCTTTGGAAATCATAGAGGGTGAGTGTTGGATTGTTGGGTGATGATGCTGATAATTTCATGTCCACTCTCCACCCTGCTCTGGAAATGATAGTTTGTGAGTTGTGGATTGTTGGATGTTGGTGAGATGATGATGTTGATGATTTCATCTCCACTCTCCACCCTGCTCTGGATATGATAGGTGGTGAGTTATGAACTGTTGGATGTTGGTGGGGTATTGATGCTGATGATTCCATCTCCACTCTCCACCCCCCCTGCTGTGGAAATTATAGGAGGTGAGTTGTGGATTGTAGAATGTTGGTGGGATGATGATGCTGATGATTTCATCTCCACTTTTTACTCTGCTCTGAAAATCATAGAGGGTGAGTTGTAGATTGTTGGATGTTAGTGGGGTGATCATGCTAACAATTTCATCTCTACTCTCCTCCCTACTCTGGAAATTATAGTTGGTGAGTTGTAGATTGTTGGATGTTGGTGGGGTGATGATGCTGATCATTTCATCTCCACTCTCCACCCTGCTCTGGATATGATAGTCGGTGAGTTGTGGATTGTTGGATGTTGGTGGGGTGATAATGCTGATGATTCGATCTCCACTCTCCATCCTGCTCTGGACATCATAGAGGGTGAGTTGTGAATTGTTTGATGTTGGTGAGATGATGATACTGATGATTTCATCTCCACTCTCTATCCTGCTCTGGAAATGATAGTTGGTGAGTTGTGGATTGTTGGATGTTGATGGGGTGATGATACTGATGATTTTATCTCCACTCTCCACCCTGCTCTGGAAATCATAGAGGGTGAGTTGTGGATTGTTAGATGTTAGTGGGGTGATGATGCTGATGGTTTCATCTCCACTCTCTGCCCTGCTCTGGAAATCATAGGAGGTGAGCTGTGGATTGTTGGATGTTGGTGAGGTGATGATGTTGATGATTTCATCTCCACTCTCTACCCTGCTCTGGAAATCATAGAGGGTGAGTGGTGGATTGTTGGATGTGGATGGGGTGATAATGTTAATGATTTCATCTCCACTCTCCACCCGTGCTCTAAAAATCATAGGAGGTGAGTTGTGGATTATTAGATGTTGGTGGGGTGATGATGCTAATGATTTCATCTCCACTCCCCACCTTGCTCTGGAAATCATAGGAGGTGAGTTGTGGATTGTTGGATGTTGGTGGGGTGATCATCCTGATGATTTCATCTCCACTCCACCCTGCTCTGAAAATCATAGGAGGTGAGTTGTAGGTTGTTGGATGTTGGTGGAGTGATGATGCTGATGATTTCATGTCCACTCTCCACCCTGCTCTGGATATCATAGAGGGTGAGTTGTGAATTGGTGGATGTTGGTGGGATACTGATGCTGATAATTTCATCTCCACTCTCCACACTGCTTTGGAAATGATAGTTGGTGAGTGGTGGATTGTTGGATGTTGGTGGGGTGATAATGCTGATGATTTTGTGTCTACTCTCCACCCTACTCTGGAAATCATAGAGGGTGAGTTGTGGATTGTTGGATGTTGGTGGGATAATGATACTGATGATTTAATCTCCACTCTCAATCTTGCTCTGGAAATGATAGTTTGTGAGTTTTGGATTGTTGGATGTTGGTAGGAAGATGATGCTGATGATTTCATCTTCACTTGCCACCCTGCTCTGAAAATCATAGGAGGTGAGTTGTGGATTGTTGGATGTTGGTGGGGTGGTAATGCTGATTATTTTATCTCCACTCTGCACCCTACTCTGGAAATCATAGAAGGTGAGTTGTGGATTTTGGATGTTGATGGGATAATGATGCTGATGATTTCATTTCCATGGTTTCATCTCTACTCTCTGCCCTGCTCTGGAAATTATAGAAGGTGAGCTGTGGATTGTTGGATGTTGGTGAGGTGATGATGTTGATGATTTCATCTCCACTCTCCATCCTGATCTGGAGATCATAGAGGGTGAGTGGTGGATTGTTGGATATTGGTGGGGTGATGATGTTGATAATTTCACCTCCACTCTCCGCCCTGTTCGGGAAATCATAGGAGGTGAGTTGTGGATTGTTGGATGTTGGTGGGGTGATAATGCTAATTATTTCATCTCCACTCTCCACCCTCCCCTGGAAATCATAGAAGGTGAGTTGTGGATTTTGGATGTTAATGGGATGATGATGCTGATGATTTCATCTCCATGGTTTCATCTCTACTCTCTGCCCTGCTCTGGAAATCATAGGAGGTGAGCTGTGGATTGTTGGATGTTGGTGAGGTGATGATGTTGATGATTTCATCTCCACTCTCCACCCTGCTCTTGAAATCATAGAGGGTGAGTGGTGGATTGTTGGATGTTGGTGGGGTGATAATGTTAATAATTTCATATCCACTCTCCACTCTGCTCTGGAAATCATAGGAGGTGAGTTGGGGATTGTTGGATGTTGGTGGGGTGATGATGCTGATGATTTCATCTCCACTCTGCACCTTGCTCTGGAAATCATAGTTTGTGAGTTGTGGATTGTTGGATGTTGGTGGGGTGATGATGCTGATGATTTCATGTCCACTCTCCACCCTGCTCTTGAAATCATAGGAGGTGAGTTGTGAATTATTGGATGTTGGTGAGGTGATGATGTTGATGATTTGATCTCCACTCTTCACCCTGCTCTGGAAATCATAGAAGGTGAGTTGTGAATTGTTGGATGTTGGTAGGATGATGATGCTGATGATTTCATCTCCACTCTCCCCCCTGCTCTGAAAATCATAGGAGGTGAGTTGTGGATGGTTGGATGTTGATGGGGTGATAATGCTGATGATTTCATCTCCACTCTCCACCCTGCTCTTGAAATCATAGTTTGTAAGTTGTGGATTGTTGGATGTTGGTGGAGTGATGATGCTGATGATTTCATGTCCACTCTCCACCCTGCTTTGGAAATCATAGAGGGTCAGTTGTGGATAGGTGAATGTTGGTGGGATACTGATGCTGATGATTTTATCTCCACTCTCCACACTGCTCTGGAAATGATAGTTGGTGAGTTGTGGATTGTTGGATGTTGGTAGGGTGATAATGCTGATGATTTCATGTCTACTCTCCACCATGCTCTGGAAATCATAGAGGGTGAGTTGTGGATTGTTGGATGTTTGTGGGATAATGATGCTATTGATTTCATCTCCACTCTCCACTCTGCTCTGGAAATCATAGGAGGTGAGTTGTGGATTGTTGGATGTTGTGAGGTGATGATGCTGATGACTTATGAGCACTTTTCATCCTCCCTAGGGTCCATTTAAACCCTAAACCTAACCCTAAATTGTCCATATATAGTAGTAGGGTTCCTAATATATTAAAGCCCCTATATATATTTAAATATTAACTATAGCAATGAGTAATGTGATTTATAATATCACCAAGATTTTATATACTAATACATTATATGAACATCTAGAAATAACAGATAATATGAGCAGCATGCTAGTTTGTGGTATAGATGTCCAGGATGCCTGGGTGCATATTTATTTATAATACTATACTCCAACAAGTAACAATATGTAGATGAAAATTGAAGCATAAATGTTTTAATAATTACCAAGATAAAAAAGGATGTAAGCAACATCCCAATGTGTGGTATGGGCATCCAGAATACCCATGGATGCACAGGGTGTATGTTCATTCATGTACTATATTCTAATAACTAGCAAGATATGTAGATGAAAATTAAAGCATAAGTGTTTTAACAAATACCAAGATTACAGATAATGTCAGCAGTATCCCAGTATGTGATATGGGTGTCAGGACGTCCATGGGTGCATGAGGTGCATGCTTATACACACTCTATACTTCAATAACTGACAACATATATAGTTTAAAATTGAAGTATTTGTATTTCAACAATTACCACAAGAGATGATATAAGCAGCATGCCAGTATATGATATAGGCGTCCTGGACGCCCGTAGATGCATGGATGGACGTTTATTCATATACTATACTCCAATAACTTCCAACATTGTTGAAAATTAAAGTATTAGTGTTTTAATATATACTATGATTAGTGATAATGTAAGCAGCATCCTGGATGCCCATGAGTGTGATGGGTAAATAGTTCATTCACATACCATACTCCAATAACTTACAATGTAGTTGAAAATTGAAGCATATTTGTTTTAATGATCATCAAGATTACAGATGAAGTAAGCAGCATCCTAGTGCGTAGTATGGGCATCCTAGACCCCTGTGAATGCATGGGGCACATATTCATTCACACTATACTTCCATAACTTCAAATATAGTTGAAAATTGAACCATAAGTAATTTAATGACTACTAATATTATAGATGACATAAGTGGCATGCCAGTGCGTGGTACGGGCGTCCAGGACGCCCGTGTGCACATAGGGCGCATGTTCATTTACACACTACACCTCTATAACTTCTCATGTAGTTGGAAATTGAACCACAAGTGTGTTAATGATGACCAATATTATAGATGACATGAGCGGCATGCTAGTGTACGGTACGGGCGTCCAGGACGCCCGTGGGTGCATAGGGCACATGTTCATTCACACACTATACTCCCATAACTTTTCATGTAATTGAAAATTGAACCACAAGTGTTTTAATGATTACTAATATTATCGATGACATAAGCGGCATGCTAATGCGTAGTGGCGTCCGGGACGCCCATGGGTGCATAGGGCACATGTTCATTCACACACTATACTCCCATAACTTTCCATGTAATTGAAAATTGAACCACAAGTGTTTTAATGATCACTAATATTATCGATGACATAAGCGGCATGCCAGTGCGTGGTATGGGCGTCCAGGACGCCCGTGGGTGCATAGGGCGCATGTTCATTCACACACTATACTCCCATAACTTTTTATGTAATTGAAAATTGAACCACAAGTGTTTTAATGATTATTAATATGATCGATGACATAAGCGGCATGCCAGTGCGTGGTTCGGGCGTCCGGGACGCCCATGGGTGCATAGGGCACATGTTCATTCACACACTATACTCCTGTAACTTCCTATGTAGTTGAAAATTGAACCACAAGTGTGTTAATGATGACCAATATTATAAATGACATGAGCGGCATGCTAATGCGTGGTACGGGTGTCCAGGACGCCCATGGGTACATAGGGCGCATGTTTATTTACACATTATACTCCTATAACTTTCCATATAGTTGAAAATTGAACTACAAGTGTTTAAATGATTACTAATATTATCGATGACATAAGCAGCATGCTAGTGGTGGTACGGGCGTCCAGGACGCCCGTGGGTACATATAGGGTGCATGTTCATTTACACACTACACTCCAATAAGTGAGAACATATATATCATTAACAATTACAGTTTAAGTGTTTTAGTCACTACCATGATATGAGATGATGTAAGCCGCATGCCAGCGGGCGTCCAGGACGCCCATAGGTCTATAGAGTACATGATTATTTACATCCTATCCTCCACTAACTGACAACATATGTAGTCGAACATATGAAAGTATTAGTGTTTTAACACATACCAAGATTACTGATGATGTAAGCAGCACGCCAGTGCCTGCGTGATAAGGACGTCCAGGATGCCCCTGAGTTCACAGTTGCCCAAGTATGCCAGGCATCCATGATGCCCGAAACCAATATTCAATATATTTCATTTGTTTGATATACCACCCCCTTCATTCTGTATGCTCAAGGCACACAGGATGTCAGTGATGCCCCACACCAATGATGAATAAATTTCATTTATCCGATATGATTGATCACACAGCCTTGTTTTATTTATTTGATGTTGCTAGTCCACTGACTCGAATTCTTACCTCGCTTTAGTTCATTACGTGAATTTTCGAATACAATTAATGGACAAGGTTAACCCCTGACAGAATTATTAATTACATGCAGTTGCAATACCACTTTCAGCTATCGACAATTTCAAGGACCGCCGCGTTGGATTCCACAGACTTCGTTTAGTTTTCTTTTCGAAACCTCGCCAATCCAGCTACTCTTTAACAACTCCTTCATGCCAACACTTCCTCTGACTGCTGCTCTGCTTGTACTAGGCCATTCAGAAGGCCTCCCTTGGACCTCCCCAACCTGGCAAGGGATCACGAAAGTCATTGGGCCCCCATGGCTCACGCCGGAGGATGCCTCACCTCAATCGATGGCACCAAACTATGCAAATTGGACGGTATCAGATGCACAATCTGTCAAGGTTTATGGAGAGAACATTTGGTCAAAATCACCTGCTGCACGACTGGACTATTCATCGAAAGGTTACACAGACAATGACGCTGCGGGCCGACAAGCTTGGAATACGTTTGTTAGAAACGGCATTCGAACATGGAAACTCAATCAAATCGTAGATGGTGTGTTCAAGGACTGTAAATTGACGGCTTATGATTCGATGGCTCGATCCAAAAAAGCTGTGGTATGTCAACTCTGATTATTTTACAGTCGAAGACTAATGCACATAGCTCCCTACCCTCGAGGAGGCGCAAGTCTTGATGCATGTCCGTATCCCTCTTGCCGCTGAATTATTTGGCGATTCGGCCTTCATAGACGATGGTTTATTCCTTACGGACCCAATCAAGGACTTTATGGACATCTTGGTCAACCACACCTGGCATCGTTACCGGAAGGGTCTTGCTCGCGAAGCGAAAATCATGACTAAAAATCGAGAGAGTCTGGATGCCAACTGGTTAGGTATGTCACTCACTTGCATTCACGTGGAGGATGTATTCAATTCTATTAGAAATCAACGAGAAAGGACGTGAACTTTCAATCAAGACACTGAAAACATACTTACAATGTGTTCGCAAACAACTGACGATGCTTCAACGTTATCAAGACAAGTCGTCGGTGTTGGAGGTCGAGGGAATGCAGCGACGATTGATGGCGCTCCTTGCTGAAGCGCAGAATGATGAGTCAAAGCTCGAGCTTCGCAACAGTAAGCAGTCTCCGTCATTTTATATTTCACTGTATATCTATTAACAATCAATTAATCAGCTCTGCCAAAGGTTTTACGCGAGGCACTGAAGAAGCTCGCTTCGACTGAAGATGTTCGTGTTATTGAGCATCTGGTCTCCACTGCCCTGGATCACATCAATTCTGATGAAAACTCCGGTATGGTCGAGTTACCCGAAGGAACGCCTGTCGACATGGCATGGAAGGAAGGGGTCGAAGATTTGGCTGCATGGACTGATGACCAACTCTGGGCTGCACTAGGCTTGGATGACAAGAAGCTTCCATTCTTTCAAGAATTCACCGATCCTGATGCAGTCATCGAGCCATGGTCGGAAGAGGGAGCCGAGTGGTTGTCCAATCCAAATAACTCTCGTGAGCCATTACGCCCTCGATGGCATCAACTTGTTGGAATATTTCGCATGCTCCAAAGGGCATTCGAAAACTCGCCAGTGCTACTCATGGATGGCGTCGGCATCGGGAAAACCTTTCAGATCATCGGTTATATTTCTTGTCTCGCTTATTACCACAGGTTCTACGAGAAGAATAATAAGTTTCCAGGTTGGTTCGGTGCGGCTATCTTTCTGTTAAATCTCTGTATCTTTGCTTAGTGCAATGTTTTAGCCGACAAAGTTTGGCACGGCATAACTGGCAATATTCCAAATCAAGCATTCTTGATATCATGTCCAGTTAATCTTCATGCCCAATGGATTCGCGAGATCGAACGATTTTTGATAAGACATGCTTTCGATATCTTCCCATATACTGGAAAGTTTTCAGCTCGAGGAGACTGGTGGGGTACCATTCCAACTAAAAGCAAGCACCAGCCAATCCATCAAATTATATTGGCTACTGAAAGTGTGAGTACACACTCATTAGATTCATGCATTATACTCAGTCGATGTAGGCAATTCAAGATGACGCTAGCATAGTTTTCCTCGATGTGCTACGCAATGTCGAGGATTCGTTGAGACATTCAGCAGCATTCGCAACGCGTGTAAAGAAGACAGTATATGGACGCGAGTATCTCGGCGTCATCGTCGATGAAGCCCACATCGCACGCAAGTTCAATAAAATTCATACCGCATATGTTGGACTTCGCAAAGCTAGTGGTTCATTCATAGCGATGACAGCCACTCCGGTGATGACGAAACTTCAAGTGAGTTTACTCCACACTCTTATAAATAAATTTCTCTCAATGTAATCAAACAGGATCTATGGATTTTGGGCTCAATGATGGGGATACGGATGTTAGCGTCGGAATCAAAGTACAAGGAAATGACTACCGAATTCAATCGTGCTCAGGCAAAGGATCGCAAAGCTGAACGGGATTCAGAAACGGCTGGGGATCACCTTCGGGCTCTCCTCGGCGGTGAAGATGTAGATCATGTTGTGTCTGGTTCAGCTGTTGCACCAAAGATGCGCCAATGGGTTCCTTGGATCCGCAAGGCATTCCAAGAGTTTGTTATTCGCCGCAACCTCGACTCGATAGACTATACGGGCAAGAAAATTTTCGGCCTCCCACCATATGAAGATCATGTCATACTACTTGAACTGCGTCAATGGGAAAAGGACCGGCTAAGTATCATTACAAATGAGCTAATTGCCGAGGTGCCATCAACAACGATTGCAGGAGCAGGCAAGGTGAGCAATAATATCATTCAGAACTCTTTTATATATGTCATATTCCATCTGGATTATGAGTGTCACATGCACATCCTATGGATAGCTGTGACACCTTGATGTGTGGGGCGGTGGCAATTCCTTTTTTTACCCCCTGCAGACATTAATACAACCCTTGCAGAATTTCTACATCGAATTTCGACGTGGACTCCTACATCCCAACATGAATCCACGTTCTGACATTGAGAGCTGGACTAGCCCATCTTCACTCCAAGATTGGAAAGACAATCACGCCTCGTCGAAACTCGATGCATTGGCCGACATTATTGCACACCATCTCAGTCAAGATAATGCGCCACCTTTACAGGTTGACACTAATGGACTCTCTTTGATTCCGATCATTGCTAGCCATTCCAGACCCAAGGCAAAATATGACTGTGATCGGATAATTGTGTTCTCGCTCTTTCCCAGTTCTAATCCTGCCATTCAAGAGGTCAGTTTTCCTTTAAGCTTTCATTTATTTGATAATAATTGATTGTATTCTTATGTAGATCTTAGCACTCCATGGCATCAGAGCACTCGAGCTTAACGGTCGCACACCCCCACACAAACGCAAGTCCATCCTCCAGGAATTCAGATTGTCTACGCATGAGGCTGGTTCTCGTGTACTCATTCTTTCAATGGTGGGTACCGTTGGGCTCAACCTGGCATGTGCTAATATCATGATCATTGCGGTGCGTAACTTTATTATCTGTTCAACCCCAAGCACCTCAATGCCATGTAGGATACCCTTTGGTCTGCCCTTGATGATGAACAATTACGTGGACGAATCTATCGTTACCCGCAGCAGAAGACAGTTCACTTTTACCGTTTAGTTGCTCGTGGTACACCCGATGTGTTTCTAAACAACATTGCCTTTGACAAGGGTATGCTACATCAGGCATTTGTTGGCATTGACAATCACTCGAGTGCGTGTATTTCAAGCACCCTTATTGCTCACTTGGTAATTGATTCTTAGTACAATTGTTTACTGGGAATACAAATGATGCTGATTCCGATGATGAGGTTGACACTGAGAATGGGGATGAGCTTGAAGATGGGCAGTTGCATGCAATGGATGTCGAACCTGAAACCCCTCTTGAACCTCAAACTCGCCAGAAACGTGGTATGAAGAAGGCTCGTGCACAGGCCTCACATCCCGTTACTCCACCTCGTGAAGCCAAGAAACGTGCCCTGCCGACCTCACCCACTTCCCCTATGAAGCCCAATCGGCCACGCATGAAGAAAGCAAAGGACTCAAAAGATGGAACAATAAAGGACAAAGGAAAGGGTAAGACTAGCAATACTATGGACAATCATCCTATATCTTCTGGTTTGTCAGCGAACCCCTTTTGTTTAGCCCATTATCTTATTCCATTTATTAGCTGTGGCATCATCCTCATCAGCTGTTTCAACACTATGTGCACCATCATGCTCAGTGTCCTCCCACACAGCAGATAGTCAATCAGTATCCACTTCTCCCATTCACTCAGACACGGCCATAGTGATGAGAGCCCATTCACCTGCCGATCCAATTCTTCAGGAAATGCAAGCAGATCCTACATACCAACTCGACCCTTCCGAGCTGGATCACCTGGCCCAGCTTGGATTGAGGACTCCTCCAACCGTGACACCGATGGAGTTGTCACTCACCCCCCCACCTGCCACCAGCACATCACTGGCATCTCCAACACCACGGGGTGTACGCCACAGTTCACTTTCAAGTCTCAGCTCTCCTCCCCGTTCTCCAACACCAATCAATGTCCTTTCGTATGGCATCAGCACGAGGGCACACACTAACGATAACCCTCACAGTGCAGGTTCATCTAGCCATGTCCAGACTTTACCAACTGAAACAATTCGTGGTGCTGATCTCATTCCTGGTGGACAGGGTCGTTTCAAGAATGCAGGACACCGTGGTCAGGGAAAAAGGGGCCGAGGAGGACGTAGAGTTGCTTAACCTTTTTTTTGTTTATACCAAGTTTCAATTGCTCCTCATGTCCATCTTATTGTTCTACATCCTCGGTTCGATAAATAGTATCAGACTCCATTTTCTCATATATGCTACGATACATTGGTGACTGTAAACAATGTACCCACAACTGTGTTGAACAAGCATATAGATCACAAACCACATACATACTTGGAGGCCTATTCTCATGATATTATCTAGTTGATTCTCAATATACAAGTGAGAGAGAGTGGAATGGGCGGCTTGGACACCCATTCTCTTGACATTGTCTAGATGATTCTTGATATATAGTAAAAGAAGAGTGGGACAGATGGCATGGATGCCCATTCTCATGACAGTATCTACTGATTCTTAATGCTAAAGTGTGAGGAGAGTGGGATGGGCGGCGTGGACGCCCACTCTCATGATGGTATCTACTGATTTTCAATACTAAGTGTGAGAAGAGCAGGACGGGTGGCGTGGATGCCCATTCTCATGACGGTATCTACTGATTCTTAATGCTAAAGTGTGAGGAGAGTGGGACGGGCGGCGTGGACGCCCGCTCTCATGATGGTATCTACTGATTCTCAATACTAAGTGTAAGAAGAGCAGGACAGGCGGCATGGACGCCCATTGTCATGACAGTATCTACTGATTCTTAATGCTAAAGTGTGAGGAGAGTGGGACGGGCGGCGTGGACGCCCACTCTCATGATGGTATCTACTGATTCTCAATACTAAGTGTGAGAAAAGTGGGATGGGTGGTGTGGATGCCCATTCTCATGACAGTATCTACTGATTCTTGATGCTAAAGTATGAGGAGAGTGGGACAGGCGGCATGGACGCCCGTTCTCATAACAGTATCTACTGATTCTCAATATCAAGTGTGAGAAAAGTGGGATGGGTGGTGTGGATGCCAATTCTCATGACATTATCTCTAGATAGTTCACAATTCAAAGTAACAGGAGAATGAGACAAATGGTGTGGACACCTGTTCTTACGAATATTATCTAGATGATTCTCAATACAAAGTCAGAGGAGACCGGGACGGACGGGTGTGGATGCCTGTTTTAATAATATTCTTAAGATAACTTTCAATACAATAAAGGAAGAAAATACATAGGCATCTGTTTTTATAATATACATGGATGATTCTCCTTAGAAAAGTTTACCTCCAAACTATATTGTAGCTGTAATCTATACCTTATCTACTACAATTCTCAATTGTAGTGGCTATGTGGAGTCTGAAATGATACAATGTCGACAACGTAGCAGCAAGTTCAGCAGAGATCAGGCAAGCCAGTATGAGGGGCTAATGGCAAGGGATAACTATTGTCCCCTAAACTACCCTTTGTTCTTAAATACTAGACCACTAAATAGCTAGATAATCAATTAAGTTTCCTAGCTATGTTGAACAGCATCATATCCAATGGCTATATTCGGCTTGCATGTGATTTTATTATATGAGACTGTCTCTCATTTAACATCAACCATATCTATCATCTGTAGGCTCGTAATTTCCAACATTCAAACTTATAAGTGCCAGCAACCTCCCCTATCTATTCTGTCACATCATGCTATAAGGCACTCTGCTTATATGGGAGTCCATGCTGCCAAAATTGAGTTCTTATCCTTACACTTTTAACAATATCCTCTATTTATAACAGGTTATATTTTTTACGTTTTGGCCCTAGGGTTAAAGTATCTCAATTCTAACATATGCCGATATTCATTTCCTTCTAAGAATTAAACTGTCGTACTCCTACATAATGTGGCTCAGTGACCCTGAAATTTAACATGTCATATATCATCCAAGATCAATTTTTTCTATACAGTTAATAACTTATAATCTCAGCCTGCTTATTCCTCTGGTGCACTCTCTTTTCCCTCCTTGTCTTTTCAGCTTTCTATCTGCAGTTGCAAGCACTCCATCATATTCCAAACTCACAATGGCTATGCGACCATATCCCGATGATCGCGAGCACAATCCTGATCAATACACATTCCAGCAATTTGTCAACCTTGGTCTTGATCTTTATAACCAGGCTCTTGACACTAACAATGATGATGACCAGCTGACATTCCTCAAGTTTGTTCTCTCCGGTCGCCACGGACTAGAGTTGCTTGATCAAAGAAATATCACTTTGAATACCTGTCAAGCATTACCCAATATCAACAGGTTAAATACCACCCGCGACTTCGACTCTCTCATTGGTACCACCAAAACCCTACCATATAGTGTTTCACTCACAGTCTGGCCTGCTCCTGCATTCAAGGAAACACTTACCACAAACAATCATGTCACTTCATTGGCTTTAGATCATGAGGTTGGTATCTTTCTTTCCTCTCCACTTACTATTTACAAAAATATACTAGGATCATCCACTTTATGTTCCCATGCACAAAATTCCCAACCTTCCTCTTGGCAAAGTTGCAAACCGCTCTGTGATCCGTGTCTTTTTCCCTCGCATGTACAACCGTTTCGACTCAAACAAGATTTCAAGCATTGATGTCGGTCTCATTTATGATCGTGCTCTTCGACCTATCATACAGGAATTAATGCCCAATCATGCCACTCATTGGCCACCCTCATATCTCATTGCACTTCAGCTCAGTAAGGATCAAGCAGGTCGCCTTCATTTGGGTAGCCTCGATATCCCAACCCATCTTCTTCATCAATTTGCAATACTCTATCTCGCAAGGGTTACCCAGCTTCGACCCTACTTTGATGATGCTTATTTCGGACATGAGCTACGCGGTTGGAAAGCTGCAACTGCTCATAATATAGCAGATCAAGCTCAAAATGTCAATCAGCCAGAAGCTATGTATGAACGTGTCAATGCCTTAGAAGACTTGACCCGTGTCTTACATATGCCATCCATTCAACGTTATCAATGGCTTGTCGACATTGGATTGGAGTTCGGTGCTCCAGGAAAAGTAATAACATGGCGTTCATCTGGCCATAGAACACTCTTGGGTCACATCTTTCCTACTATTCCAAATCTCGACCATGCACTCGAACGTAGCAGAAGCTTTTACGTTGACAATCAAATGCACCTGAAGGATCTTGCTGGATTTCGCTGGACACCAGGCCACCACTCACCACTCATATCCTATATTCAAGCCTATACCACTAAAAAGGCTATTTCATATCAACTTCACGATGGCATATTCCGATCTCGCAATGCCTCTGAATTGCTTAGCAAGTCACTTAGCCAAAAGCTCCTTGTTGACCTTGATAAACAGAGCATGATTCTATTTGCTTGTGCAGGAGCACATGAAAATGCTGAAGCTAGACCTCAAGAAGGTTGTGCTCGACTGGAAATCAGAGTTCCCCTATCAGAAGCAAATCATATGCTGCTCAACTTTCCTCATGACCTGCTTCAGCAAACAATGGTTCAAATTTCTTCTCGGGACTGGTGGTATGTTGTTTATTTTATCAATGTCATCAATGAGATTTTTTACTAATTACATTCAACTTAGGTATTTCAAGTGGCTTCGACTTGCTGCAGTTTATATGGTTATCGAAAACTTGCACAATGCAAGCATTCAATCACGTATTGCGGAAAACAGCCTTGCACTTGGAGCCATAATGATATGGCTTCTTAATGGAGCCCATCGGACTCCACACTTTCGTTACCTTGGTCTTGCGAAAGAGGCATGTCCAGAAGTTCTCGAAGATGAAGACGATGACCCTGATGATCCCAATTCGCCCACAATTCCTCTCATGTATGAAGCAGGAGTGTACTTTGTCTGTGATATAGTCGCAGATAGTCACACAGGGTGTATGCGCATCCCATGGGGCAAAGACTTCAATCTTCAATTTATAGCTCAAGCTTATGAGCAGGGCACCATCAATCAAATTCGTCATATTCTTGGTGCTAGCAATCTTGAACCTGGTCGCCCTCAAGCAAATGCAGAACGAACTAGCAATCGAACAAGAAATCCAACACTAGATGTCCGTGATCTTCGACCCCACGATCGTCCAATGCCTCGAATTGGTCACCACCTAGATGGATTACCA
This sequence comes from Nevesoporus exiguus, assembly GCA_038089155.1. Taxonomy (NCBI): domain Eukaryota; kingdom Fungi; phylum Basidiomycota; class Agaricomycetes; order Boletales; family Boletaceae; genus Nevesoporus; species Nevesoporus exiguus. The sequence goes on from JBBPKI010001016.1 coordinate 14,861, forward strand.
CTTCCACAAGCTTATCGTCCGCATGGTCCTGATGTAGATTTCTTTCATGAACATGGTGGTGGAAATCGCTTGCTCAACATGCCAAATCCACAAGATGATGACAATGAAAATACATTGAAGGAGCAGGTCCAGCTAGTTTTGGAACAGATGTACTATGACATCATTCAAGAATCTCCAAACAAGAGGCATCATTATGAAGGTGCTTGGACAAATATTCCACGGGCATTACGGGAGCGCTTGGCAATTGAAGATCTATACATGCATTTGGAATTTCCATTCACTGCTGTTCAATACACTGTCGCCACTACCGACCAATGGACCATTCACTTCGATCGTTTCTTTCCATCTCAAGTGCCGCAATATCCGGGTCAGAATTTTGGAAGAGCACGTTATTATCAGACCTATATTTCTTTGGTCAATCGCTTGAGTGCTCAACGGCTCTCCTTTGTTCGCTTTGAATTGCGTCAAAAATTCAACTCCCTTGCTTGGATCCCTTATACCGAGTCAGATCGCATGTGGAGTACTAGAAAGTCTACCACAGGTAGATGGTTTCATCTTCCCCAGACTGGTCCCATGGAAGGTCCAAAGATAGCAATCAATCCAACGGCCATTAGGCGACTCAGGCAGCAACCCATACTTCGCCTTCCTCCAAGAATTGAGGAATTGCGGGAGGAGGAG